>JAWQEG010002298.1:0-62161 GCA_033782935.1 Petrolisthes cinctipes
GTAATATAATGTCCTGATGCAGTTCAACAGTCTTAACCATTTTTCTATATGTTGTAAATCCTCGAAAACCAAAAACGTACATGTGTGTGTTTCTGTACGAATTCTTGTGGCCAATAGTACACATACCTCCCTTATACTCACTCTCTCCACACAAGAGGTTCAATAAAGCAAGCACTCACTACCACTTATACAAACCCAACCACTTATCAGAGATTCCAATAGTTTTAAAATCGACTACACTGTCTGTATCCAATAAGAATTAAGGGGAAGTAGTTTGTTTTGGGAGCGAAGTGGGGTTAAGGTACGGTAGTCCTCTGATCATGTGCTAGAAAACAGATCCCCCCACTTTACTTTATTGATGGGGTGCGTTGTCTGGCATGGGTTGAAGGACTCTCTCTATCTGTAGCCTTTCAATACTAATTCGCCCCCAGTCAAAATAATATGATACCCTTCAAAACAAATAGAGACAAGCATTCACCCTGTTTGTTTATGAGTAGAGTCCCCCTTCCCTGGACAACACGGCTGTTTGTTTATGAGTAGAGTCCCCCTTCCCTGGACAACACGGGGACGGGACACACCTGACTTGTTTAGTAATGTTCCTCAGCTCTGTGTAATTGACTCGGCTGTTTATAAAGAGTGAGTATCATTCATATTTATGTTGGATGGCGTATAGATAAAATAATTGTCAAAGAATGTTCTCATCTTAAAGGGAAATGAATTAATAGTTCTGATTCAAGTTACAGTAAATATGTGTATTCGTGGACTTTGAAGGTTACAGCAACGAAGAATCACACAAGAATATATGTTTGTGTTTCATTGACTTGTTTTTCTCACTATAAGCGGCCAATTGTTCAGGCTTATGATGTTTATAAAGAGCCGTATTCAAGAATGTCCGTGGTGTTGACTATAGTGTGGTACGGGTACGATGCATGGCTCTGTAGTGTCTATAGAGCCATCGTATCAGTACCACGCCTTCGTCAACACTACCATGAATGTTCTTGAATACATATATAGCCGACGTCTCACGTGGGTTGGTAAAGAAGCAAGTGGAGTAACATTGTAGCACACAGACTCTAACTTTTCATTGGGGTAATACAAACAAACTAAGATACATTGCTGTTTTTTGCACCCAGTTGGTGAACAATTATTGTGAGCCTCAAACCCTGAATCATCATTTAGACACGAGACAAGTCCACTATCTCAGCAGAAGATGAAACAAAAAAGTATAATAATAAAATAAAAAGTTGTATTCATTAGACTGAAATGTCCACCTTGAATTATTCCCTTTTTGCTGTGAACATTCTTCCCACATCTCTTATGTTATTACTCGATGCTCTTTGATTGTTAAACTGGAATCCTGTTCTTGTTTGTATACGAGAGTGCAGGGCAGTGCAGTAGTACCTTAGCTGTCAGTTTCCAATCAATCAATGGTTTAATGACTAAGTATTTCAAATTTAGTGAATGAAAATATTACTTTTATAAGGAAATAGGAAAACAAAGCATGACTGTATACTTATCATATTTATAATAAAAGTTTCCTTATGGTTTGTGTGCAAGGTCCAGAATATGCACATTGATGCCCTTCACCTTCATCCTCTCTATTGGAAAACGTGCATTAGCAAAATTCGAGTTAGTCAAGAAGGAGCAATGACCAGTGTTTAAAGATAATTAGCATATTCTCAGTTTTGTCTTGACTGGCATTAACTAACTACTAGAATTCCATTTAGATGTTGTCAATATATCATCATCATTTTGTGCATTTCCTTTAGCATTATTTAAGGAGATAGATAGTATGCTTTTGGTACAATGGAGCGCCGTGATTCCTGCAAACCCCGAAGTATGCCAGGAAAATTAACACGACCACAATAGAAAAAAATTAATGGTGGCCTGTAGCCTGGAAAGAGTTTGGCGGTATTAGTTGGTGCTCCAGATTTACCAACAATATACTACTACTACCCCCTTAATAATAATAATAATAATAATAATAATATCAGGGAAACTATACATCCAACTCGGGGACTCCAAGTACAAAAAGTTCAATATCAGCCAAACTTTATTAATCCGTCTCAAGAACACGTGTGGTTGGTTGTGTTCCATTCACTGCTTTGTAAACATCAGCCATGTGATATAGAATGGCTTAGTTACACACACACACACACACACACTCTCTCTCTCTCTCTCTCTCTCTCTCTCTCTCTCTCTCTCTCTCTCTCTCTCTCTCTCTCTCTCTCTCTCTCTCTCTCTCTCTCCTCTCTCTCTCTCTCTCTCTCTCTCTCTCTCTCTCTCTCTCTCTCTCTCTCTCTCTCTCTCTCTCTCTCTCTCTTTATGTAGAAACAGTAAATGCTATACTATAATAAGTATTTATTCTTGAACCTCATATGAGACAAACTGGATGGAACTTAAAACCACCGTGACCTTGAGAACGGGACACTATATTTTCTCTGCAGTTAAATTTTGGTTCATTTGGACGTTTCCATAACTTAAGGGTTTAATACACTTGGTGGTAGGCTACATTAGAGCACCTTGATTCCTCCAAAGTATGCCAGGAAACCGAACCAGAATAACGTAGGGTACCTACTTAATGGTAGCCTGTTGCTGGGAATAGTTTGAAGGAATCAGATACTCCAGATTTTCACCAACACGGTATTATCTCCTTATCTAAAGAGAACTAACTACCTACAGTACCTACCAACCTACCGTAGAAAGTTGACTTATAGAATTCACCGTAGGTAGGTATACAAATAAATAGTCGGTTTGTGCATTGAGTTTAGTCGACCGAAGCCAACTTAGGAATAAATAGTTTCTGTCTATACATTCAATAGTCGACCAAACCAGGTTATGAATGAATAGTACTGTACCTGTCTGTGCATTCAGTAGTCGACCAAATCAAGTTATGAATAAACAATATAATCTCATCATTATGTAGTCAGTCGACCGAAACCAATTTATCAATAAATTATACCTGCATTTAGTGGACGACCACACCAACTTTATATGAATAAATAATATATCGTCATTATGTAGTCGACCAAAGCCAAGTTATGAATAAACATCTCGTCATTATATTTTCGACCAAAGCCAATTTATGAATAAATTATATGTGTTCATTTCGGTAGTAGACGACCAAAGCAACTGTGTAGTCACCAGTAGTGGGTCGTACATGTGTACAAACTAGAAAACTGTGCCCTCGTCCATCCATAATCCCTCCCTCATAATTACATGTACCCTTTCTTTTACTGAGCTCAGATTTAGTTAATGGACCCCTTGATGTAGCCAGAGAAATTGGAGGTTAGTGAGTCCTTCAAATATTGCCACGAAATACCACCTATATTGAAGGAGATTTTTGCATGGTATAGTCAGGAGGATTCAGAAGCCACCAAGTCTCATACAGCATCACAGGGTCCTTAAGGGAATAGGTAGTATACAGTGTTCACCTGATTCCCAATGAGTATTCCAAGCAACAGGTCACCATTATATTTGTTAAACAGCAGAATGGTCCAGATAAACAAAAATAATGGTGGCTTGTTGTGGCTCGGAATAGTGTGGAGAAATCAATTGCTCCTGATTTAACAACACTGTACACAAAGCAAGCAAGAAGTATCAGTTCTCTTACACACACCCACATACACACACTTGGCAAAATGCTCAACGATTTGTTATATTGGTTGTCTAGTTGTACTTTGAATGGGATTGTCTGTCAAGGGGGGTGACGTGATCTGTTCATGTGGTGTTGAGAAAGTTTGTTTTTTGTTTGTTTATATTGCGAAAGCATTAAACTTGATAGGGTGATTAATCCATGAAATTATTGTTAATATACAAACTACTGTATTTATTTTCAATTGGTGATCCTAGATCGATATTTGTATTGTTTGTTAATCATTGAAAAATAATTTTGTCGTTTGTTTAGAAGCTGTTCATCATTTCATGTTTTACTGTTTCTGTGTGTAGGATTAAAGGAATGAATGGGATTTGGAGACGTACTGATTCATTCAAATTATGTCAAGAAACAGACTACCCCCAGTATACGAATAGGGGATGTTTTTGCATGGTTTGGGGAGAATCAGTATCCCTTCAGTTCCCCCAAAGGAGAATTATTGTAGTTCCTTAACATTACTGCTACCATAATTTATTTGTCATATTCACGTAAACAAACGAACACAGGATGAGCATTTATTATTTATGAAGTCAGCCAAGTACAGAATCTATCGTTAAATAAAATGAAATCTGCAGTAATTACTATTCTGGATGCAAGTCATGTCTGTAATGGCGCGAAAGTCTATGGTCACACCCACCCATGTTTCACTATCTCTTCTTAATAACATGTAAAGCAGCCGAATAAACCCTCAGGAGCAGAACAGGTTAATCGGCTTGTGTTTCCTATTTTTAGTGCCTATCAAACTACCTAACTCAGTCTTTGCACGTTGTACTGGACTCGACCCTTGTATTGTCCCTCTCCCAAACAGACATCGATCGACCTCTCAGTAAATCCTGTGTCCCTAACCTACAGTATATGATGTAATGTGCTCATTTTTGTATTGGGTTACTGCACCTGGACAATGTAACTAATTAAAAAAACCTCATACGCCCTTGTAAGAATGTTTTGCTGTGGATCAAATAGGCATTTTTCTACGCAGTGTAACTAATTAAGAAACCTTATTCGCTTGTGTAACATTGTTTTGCTTTGGTTAACTACTGCAAATTCATTTTGGTTTCCGTGTATGTGATGAAACTTTTCTTTTTAGTTTTCTCTTAGTGTCTGTCTTTGTTGGACCTTTAACTGACTGACCCTTCTCACCTCTGATTTAGTGCAATATAGAGCTAAGCTTAACCATCTGTTTTGGGTCGCTTGGATGAATGGATACTCATTACTCCAATGTGTGCCATGAAACATACGGGCTCAGTGTTCAGTAATAATATGGGAATTTCTGCCTCTTGGCATCGTATGGAGGATCATTAACCTGCTAAGTGGGTGACATAAAACGATATCCCCCCCACCACCCATAAAAAAACCTGCCCCTTCCACCACCTTGATTGCACAGTTGCCAGGTGTGTACAAATTAATCCTGTCAGTCTTTGTGTCTGGCAGCATCATAAAAGTCATTGCATACATAATAATTTTTGGGGCGTCATAATTCAGACTTTTGTATTGTTTTATTTGATTTATTAATGTTTTGGGCCAAACAATATAATACTGTAATCCTGTATCTCACTCACTCCCTCCCTCATTGTCTCTCTGTCTCCTTTTCACAGACTCAAAACAGATCCGTACATGTAAAGATGATCGTAATCCATCCTGCATCTCACTCACTCACTCACTCCTTTTCACAGACTCAAAACACACCCCTACATTTCAAGATGAGTTTAATCCTGTATCTCACTCTCCTTTTTACAGACTCGAAAACAGTACCCACCGACCAGTGTTTTTCAGACTTACTCAGGTTTATTAATGCATTATAATCAAAATAATTATGATGTAGCAGTGTAGTAGTCATGTCAGTAGTGCCAAAAAGAAAAAATATATATAATGATAGATAAAATGTCGTGCGATGAGGCTCTGCTGGTTGTTAATTAAGGGGAGATTGTTTTGTTGGTGAATTGGAAGGTGTCTGAATGCTACCAAGAAACAGATGCCTTATTTGTACCATTGAGGGCGTCTGTTTTCCGGCATGGTTTGGAGGAATCAGTAGCCCTCCAAGTTGCTGCCCCAAAAGAATCTCCCTTTAAGTAACTCTGACAGCGACGCTATAAAACCCTCGGGTCGAGTGTAAATGACGAAAACAATAACAAAAACAAACAAACAACACAGAAAGTTGGAATGAAAAAAAAATGTATATGATAAAAACACGTGGGAGTTAATGGATCATAATATGTTTTGATTCAACTGGAGTGTAATGTAATGAATGATGAGCCTTTCCAAAACATAACTGTTCCACCCTCCACACCCACGTGTACATTATTCAATATATATTGCCTATATACAGTGTGTTTTATGGCACAATGTGGAGGAAGAATTCATTAGCCCTTGAAATGACCAGTAATATTCTAGTATGTTAAGTTATTAGCATATATATATACATATATATAGAAGGTACTGCCTCGACCCAGGGATTAAAAATGATGGCGTTTGTCTGTCTCTCTAATGAATGAGTGAGCCAACAGGTAGGCTAATACTAAACTAATAATTAACGCCTTCTTCTGTAAGTTTATTGCTCAATGAATCATGGAAATATTTATACGTCTCCATCATTTTCTTGTCAATTTTAGTTACTCTTGTGTAAACTAATTAGATGTTTTCTACTTGTTGAGGTCAATATCATATGCTGCTCAATTTGTAAGGACCAGTTTACGTAAAGAACAGTGCTTGTTTGTTTGTATCATTTAGCGTCATTAATGTTACAACAATACTTGATTTAAATCTTACGGGTTTTAATAGTCATATAATATAAAGAAACAGGCCAGTCAGTATGCTATAAAAAAAAAATGTTTATAACATTTATTATTGCAGTTCAAATCAATATAATGAATTAAAGATATGCCTACAACTTACTCCCATATGGAGTTATAAGAATGATCCTGAAAGTTACAATATAAAGAAACGAGCTATATACTTATCCTATAATATATAATTTAGCAGATGCTTATACAAAAACGCTTCGACACTATCTGTTATAGTAGTTATACACATATTAAGCTTGGTGAAATATTGAAGGGACCCTGTGATGGTGTATGAGAGAGACTTGGTGGCTTTTGATTCCTCCTGACTATGCCACGAAACAAGCTCCTTCAATACAGGTGGTGTTTCGTGGCAATGTTTGAAGGACCCACTAACCTCCAATGTCCCTACAACAACACGGGGTCCTTTAATTAATGAAACGAACGAATGCGTATACAAAGTTCGCATATAATTCTTGACACTTCACTACCAATATATTAATTATGATTATACCTCGTCACCTTCATAAACAAAGTGTCCGAGTCAATTGGTTCAACTCATTATTAACTAGATGCTATCATAAGATGTGACATAGGGGAAAAAAATAAAGCGTAATCCATAAATCTACATATACCGACTGAGACTGATTTGTTTACGATGGTGACTGTATAATGTAATGAGCCAGTTGGGTATAAGAATGTAGTTGTTGGTTAGTCCCCCCCACTCTTGGTATTAATTAACACGTGTACAAAACAAGGAATATATAAGTGACTTGTGAGACCTCTGGTGTGAATAAAATGGCGTTATCTTGTGTAATATAGTCGTCACGCAGATATTAATTAAGTAAAGATATCTCTCGTACATAAGTCAATTAGGTAAAGATAAAATATGTTGATACCTAAGTCACTAACAGGTTTATATAAATAATAAACTCTATATGTAGTTTTTAATACATAGCCAGGCAGTCGTGCATGTGGCCAAACCAGGCGAGTCCTCTTCATTGATCCTACCTCATGTTGGTTGTACATTTTAACAGTGTGTATTTGTTATGATGGGAACCTTAACTAACTCGAGTACACTGAAATAGAAGTGCCAGTACTTGCTCACCGAGAAGTTATAATTAATAATAATAATAATAATGATAATAATATATTAGTTTTAATCAGCACGTCTGTTTAGAAGAGAGCCTTGTCCTTTCATTCATTCATCCGTAGTGATTTATTAAGGTAGACTGATTTGATCTATAATGAACGACACTTTGCATTGGCCATCTTCTACACACACAGACACACACACATACACGTACTAGACATGCAACCACCACTTTAATTACTTGGATAAACAGGCAGTAAAGGCCATTTTAGTATACACCACACATTAGTATAATATTTTATCTCGTTATTTTTTCTCACTCAAGTGGAATTTTCACTTATAATATTATATGTTTGGCCTCGTTGGTCAATTATTAAAGTGTAGTGATACCAGCGTACTGTGAGGTGAATTCTGTTACATGTATATAGATAATTATATGACATTGTGTTCACGTTATTCCTTCATTACCATGTGATATGATTTACTGAAATAGCAAGACTTGATCATTAATGAATCCTATATATACTCTTAGTGTGTATACGGTATATATGTAGCCTTGATACTTACTTGATGCTATGTATAATATTTGCTCGAGTTTTCACCTGCCAGAAATCAATGTATGTATGTATGTACAATTATTAAGTTTACTACAGTACGTTAAATGTGATATAAATAGTATGCTGGCAATACATAACTAAGTGGTCTGTCCAGTCATACAGCCTTGGCTTTCGTTCTCTATGCTTAAGTTGATGATTATTGTAATATGTTAATGATTGCAATCTTATGGTTATGTGGAATGAATATTTTTGTTTTGCTGAGTGTGTGTGTGATGTGATGGGAAGGGAAGCTGTGACTCGTTGCGATGTTGTCTTGTAAAAATCAGTTTTGCTATTTCAGAATGGTCATCATACACACTTTTATGCTACTGTATTTGTATTATTCGTTGGTAAATACATGTCCAATAAAGGTGTTTAAAAAACATGGCTTATTAAGTACTTCCTATAGCAAGCTTAAGGCATATTGTTGGTAAATGACTAATATAACCAACACAACAAATTCAAACGTTGTGCGTGTTCACTTGTGAAGGGTGGGACTTGATTGTGTGTGTTCACTTCACTTGTGAAGGGTGGGACTGGAGACTAGGCTAGTCCATGACACTAAATTTTATATTTTCTACTCAATTTTCGTAGCTCATGTAGTATACATATTATTAATGTTTGTGTAGTGTACTACTTCACAATTTAGTATAATTTAGGCCTTGTCCAGCAGCAAAGAATTGTTACTAAAACCAGTTCCTATACAGGCTTGGTAGGTGAGTGGTCAGTGTGGAGCCTGACAGGGAATGCTCTATCTGGTAACATTGCTTGCTAAAGAAGTGAGAAATAACGTCCGCGATTCTGAGTAGTAGAGAAGAACATCTCGTTGGGTCCCGATGCTATGGGTACGAAGCGCATACAATTTATATGGCCTTCGTACCCCGTCCATCGGGACTCTACGATATATTCTTGTGTACGGCCCCGTGCACACACAGCCACACCTAAAAGGCCTGTCCACACGAGCGGACAGCCCCGACGGCCAAACAAGTGTTACCAAATCACGGTGTGGACAACACAAGTGTGCCCATTATCATATGCAATGGTTGTTGGGATCTGCCAATAGTGATAAAAAGTGAGGTATATTTCTCACAGAAAGTAATGTCCGTCAGGGCTGGCCGCTCGTGTGGACAGGCCTTAATAAATTTATTAATAATGACCAGCTCCTTGGGTGAGTAGCGGCGCTTGTGGCCAAAGGTTGATAGAGAAAAAGAAACTTTTCCAGTATCTACACTATTTTTTACTATACTTTTTGTAAACACCAGACTGGAACTACGTGTTGATCTCCTTGCATTTGTAGTTTATTGTAAATGGAGCTAATAATAATAATGAGTACTGCATCCTAAATTATTTTGTCTTTCCACATTCACTGATTTTCAGTATGATTCTTATAAATCGATATGTAGGAAATTTGCAACTAATGTTATGGGTCAACTTCTAACAATTTCATTTATTTTCTTCAGCCAGCCACAGCGACGACACCAATATAACCTGGAGTGGCCAATGGATTGCAACCAGCCAGCCTACACCTCATGTGAGAGCATGGACAATATTATTATGTCTCGCTCTCTTCCACACACTCGTTAATTTTATACACTTACCTATGACAGTGCGCAATTAATTTATTTCGTACCGTACTGCCACCCTTACAATAGGGTCAAGGGAATTATGGCCGCAACTGTGCAGTTTGTAAGAAGGGAATATTAATAAAAGCACCATAAACTTTACTAGTTTACTTTCATTCTTATCGAACTATATACTCCGGTCTTCAAATGCTTATCCAAAAAGAGGTAAACCATCTTTATTACATACTTCGAAGACTCTCCGGAAAACAACCACAACCAATCCCACAAAGATAAAGTATTAAAAAAAAAAAAAATCATAAATGGTTGACAAATTCGTATTCGGGCATATCAAAGTAACGATATGCTACTTCAATGCAATATGGTGGTACCCCTTATGCCCCCATAGGAACCCTAGGGGGCCCCCACGGGGCCCCCGCAGGGGCCCCAACGGGGGGCCATACCAGGGTCCTTTGGGAACTGGCAGGGTGTACTTCCCCCTTGGGCCCACACCAAGGGGGAGGGGGGTCACATCTCACCAAGACAGTAACACACATACATATACACACAGCCTACACACTGAAAGGCTCACCCTCCATAATGGTTGGTGTGCGTGTATAAGTAGTGTGTTAACAGTATGGTAGAGATGAGGAGCCCCACACCAGTACACATGTCCGCACAATGCTGGACCATCCAACCGGTAAAGACTGGGTGTGGTGTACTGGTGCATTGACCTCATATCTTGTTGTGGTCACCTTCCACACACCTGCAATGAGATAAAACTATTAATATGGGTCTTCATCAAATCATTCATCTTTATTCCCTTTACATTCCATTTCTCAAACCCTTTCACAATTATGCTGTTACTCTACTTAGCAACATTAACATATTTTATCAGCTTTATGCCCATCGATTAATTATTACTCCTTTCCCTTATATTAATCACCTACGTCAATAAACAAACATTTTAAGCCATATCTATCCCTTAAATTACGTCAATATAAATTATTTTAATTTTTTTACTGCACATTCTTTACCTACTGTATAGATTTGATTAAGCATTCTTTCTTGACACAATCACGTTCTCTACTCACCGATTTCAGGTTTCTGAAGCCGAGTTGCCAACACCTTTTACTGCAGGATTGCCAACACCTATTATACTTCAGGGCTGCCAATAAAAATAAAAGATATACAGTAATACTTAAACTCATTACATTATTACATCGAAATTTATTTTATATTTGATTTACATAACTAATTTATATTTTATGAAAGTAGAGGAAAACCAGCATCTTCTATTACTACAAATTAGTAAATGCCTTCATTACAGTTACAACACAATCTAGACAAAGGGGAGTGACCAAATTTATTTCTTTTACATTATATCCCAAAACAAAAATGGTAACAATTAAACATTTCTGAGACACACCTGAATGCAGGGATGACAACACTGGTCGGTTCTTCAGCAGGAGTCCAGTACAAGGTTTTACACATAATAACCCGCCATCACTTGGAGCATCACACCGCCATCACCAGGAGCAACCCACCCAGCCGCTAGCACAATAAACCACTATACTACGAGGATACTCTTATTCCTGAAACAATAGAAAAAAAAATGTCTTAAGCTAGCCTTATCTTAAATAAATATAACAATAATAATAATATTAACAAATATATAAATAACATATATTATTATAAATTGGTAAGAGGACAAGGGAAAGTAATTTAAAAAATAATGCAATATTAATTGTGGGGGGGGGGGGGGAACGAACTACGAACTACACAAATTTATATACAATGAAAAAAATCTATATGGGAATGCAAGCTCAGACGTAACATGAACAAAAATCATGGACTCACTGAGGATATCGGACAGGGAAAGGGCTGCTCTGGGGGCTCAATAATTCTGTCCTCATCCGGCCCACAAATATGAATCTCTGGTGCAATGAACTCTTTTGTTGAGGTCAGACTCCAGATACCTGCGAAGATAATTATAAAAGTGTTAATAAGAGTCTTTATCAAAAACATTCATTTCTACTACCTTCATATATTTCAACTCATTACAATTAGCACCAGTAATACAAATTATCTTTATTATCCCCATCGCTATAAGTACTATTAATAATACTTTTTGCCTTTACCAATCACCGATCCAGTTTAATTTTCTTCCATTTTCACTATTGGTCCATATTGTTTAACTGTACGGTTGGCTACAAAAATTCTTACAAAGTCGATCTTGAAAGAGGACATTATTCTGAATATACTGCAATGAATGCTTTACCAAGTCACTGATATGCAAAACCACAAACCAAATAATAATGCATTTGTTTTCTAGAGTTCCCAACATCTTTTAGTCTACTCCAGGGCTGAAATCAGTAATCATAATATGCATTAATACCAAGCCTTAAAATAATCACTAAACATTCAAACTCTACCTCCAACAATATTTATTATACAATTACTTCACAGAACTACTAAAGCCTATATTCTATGTAACTAACTATGTCATAATCAGCCCATCAACCCAGTGTCTTTTCCTGCAATTTACTCAATGCCTTCATTTCAATTACAAAAACATGTTCATGCTGCCACCAAGGTCAAGATAATTTTCAACACGGAAGAACTAGTCATTTCTCCTTTAAATTTTATGATTGAATTCCTCTCACCATTTTCATTCAAGAATATATATACCACAAATGAAAAACCGACTATCTTTCACTTTTAGCAATAATATATATCCACATTCTGACTGATTCTTAGTTTGTTCAAGGTTTATACAGGAAATAACACAGCCGCCACCTCCAGGAGCAACCCTTCACCACCACCAATTGCACAAACCACTACAACACTTTTCTTCTTTCAACACTTAAAATATCTTAACTTCCGTTCATTCTTTAGGAAATAGCGACCACTGTGCAACAACATCTCAAATAAAGGGTAGCGAAAGAGTTGCAGAAAATCCAATACGGTGCAAAATTTTTGTTAAGCAAACTTCGAGGGAACATCTGAGCGACATGGCAGAAAATGAGTGGAGCATTAGAGGTACCGTATGTCCCCAGGGGCGCAGGAGTTAGTAGAGGATCTGTCAGGTAGGAGATATACACAACTTCCAGGTGATGCCACGGAAATGGATCACAGCTATAATCTTTTGGTAAATCTGGAGCAACTACTTCATCCAAACTATTCCTGGCATACCCTGGAGGAATATAGATGCTCTAATGTACCAAACGTGTACTATTCCCATAATAGAATAAGATACCTCATTGGCCAGAAAAGGGGCATTTATAAAAGGATAACAAAAGAAGAGCATCTAAGAAACTAACTCTGGGATCTCAAGAGACAGATTAATAGGGAAATTAGTAAGGCAAAGATAAAATATGAGAAACATAGCTGGAGAGTCCACTGTAAGGTAAACCCAAACGGCTTTACCAAACATACCAGACAAAGGCTAAGGAAAAGGTACAGTAGGACCATTAAAATCAACACAGGGGCAAATAACTAGCTATGAGAAACAAATGTGCGACATGTTCAATGAATTTTTTACGTCAATATTCCACTATAGAAAATCTAGCAGAAATGCCATCAGCACAACCTGTCTATAGTGGTAGCAACGTGAAAGGGATCTGGGAATAATGATTACAATTAAAACCCAAGCATCAATGCATACATGTCCGAAACAAAGCCAATAAAATACTAGGATTCATATCACGAAACGTAAATAATCGAACGGACAAGGTTATTATGCAGCTGTACTTAGCTTTAGTTAGACTACACTTGAACTACACCGTCCAGTTCTGGTGCCCATTTAACAAGATGGAAATCAATTTGTTAGAGAGCGTACAGAGAAGGACGACCAAAATTTTTCATAACCTTAGAAATCTCCCATATGAAGATAGACTTAAAAAGAACCTGCACTCACTTGAAAGACGCATGGTGAGAGGTTATATGATTTAAGTATTTAAATGGATGAAAGGGTTTAACTTAGAAGACTTAAGCAAGGTATAAAGAGTAAGTAACCAAGATAGAATACGCTCAAATGGATTCATACTAGAAAAAATACAGTTTTAGACACTAAATAGGAAAACATTGGTTCGGGAATGAGTAGTGGACGAGTGTAACAAGCTTCCAAGAGGTAATAAGTTAAAAAACATGGATTAAAAAATAGTTTGGACAAATACATGGATTGAAAGGGATGGGTCTGAATCAGGAGTTCTAGTTTCAGCAGTACCGAACACAAGGATATAACCAGTAGGTGTGAACCGTACAGTACGTCTAGTCTACTCATGGTGTGACCCTCTTTGATCTAAGGGGAGATTTTCTAGTTTACGAATTGGAAGGTCTACAATTCCTCCAAACTATGCCATGAAACAGATCCAAATTAGTACCATTGATAGAGTGTTTGCTAGCATAGTTTAGAACAATCGGAGACATATTCTAGTTCAACAACATTTTCTACCCTTAACATTAACAAAAATTAGCATAAAAGACTGAACATTTAACACTCACCCTTCCTGCTTCGCTATCGGGTGACATAACGTAGGCATCTTGAGCGGTGTGGAGTCGTTGAGTGCCGCGTGTTTAGAGGTAGACATCCATTCATTCTTGAGTGTAGTGGTATTGTGTTCAACTGTTGAGTTATAAGGTGCCGGTGCTGCAGTCCGTAAATCCTCCGATACCACGTACAGACTCTAGCGGAGTTTATAAATGTCTCCTTCAAACACAAACTGCTAGTGTCATTTTATTTTGGTCCTATCACAAGATAGGATTTATGCAAAAAATTACATATATTTACGATTATGACTTTGGCCATTTGATTACGAGGATGAGGATATCCGTAAAACAAACTTCTGTACTAAACGTATACAGTAGGGTCAACACTTCACTAATTCACTTCTATTTATTTCACTTCCGTGGACTGACATATATAGGAGTCTATTTACACATAATATTATCAGGTCTGTGTTTAACGTAGAGACCCTATTTTACCTCATTTACCTCTAATAAAAATCCACTTTAATCATTCAGAGTAATTTGTTTCAAGTTCTGCAACACATCTACACCAGGGATAGGATACCCGTGAACTTTCAAGTGGGGTGACAACAATAAACCATTAACCAAGGGTATAAGATGGGTCTAGTTTTTTCTTTCCTGTCGATTCACTGGCATCGCTGATTTCCACTTCGACTCTAGGTAGGACCACATGTTATTGTAGCGATGGCTGAATTAGTCGTTTGCTTTTCACTATAGGCCACTTTGGAGCAAACCATTTTTCACCACTGACGTCTTTGATAAACACATTTACGAAACTTCGGGTAGCACGACGATTTTTTAAGTTTTCTAGCTTTTCTACTCCAACAAGATCATTTTGAAGACAGAGTTTAACTGCATCAATTTACAATAAGAATACCACTAGGTAATTGAAGTGCTAATTGTATATACTTTCCAAAGCAGGCCTCCAAATAAATAAACACTGCACAATGATAACAGAAGCAGACTGACATGTTGGTTGCATATACCGAAAAAACTAAAATGGTCACCTTTTGTGAATTCACTACGATGGTATACAGTAGGTTTATCATCTCCGTACAAGTCTCCAGTCTCCTCACTGATGTCCAAGGATATTTATATACTCAAGAATGGTAAATTTGGAAAAGTTCCACATTTCTGCCAACAAATGACTAATCTCTCCTAGATCCAATCACTCTCCTTCCCAATAACCATCCACGGTCCACCTTACAGAGTGACATCGGTTGGTAAAAAATATGCACGGTTTCTGGACCTAATAGTCCATGAACATCGCAAGTCATACACCACACTGAGGCACAGGAGGCGACAGGATATGAAACCTAGATAGAAGCAATATTCACTGCCTCGATCCAATGGTTGTGGAGCGTCTGAACTATTATTGTTGCTCCCAACCAGAAAGGCTTATGTTCCTCACCACTGATTAGCCAGGGAATATTAGTAGAAACTGTGGCTTGTGACTGTACTGTTTAAAAACATAGCCGGTGATAGCGCCACGTACTTAAGTTAACACAAAATATCATTCTAGCCCATCACAAATACAATATACTCGATTAATACTCAGACAATTATGATATACCGTACGGAATACAAACCGCTGTAAACAGGATAGTGATACACACACGACGAGCACAGAACACAAACTGAAGACCGACAAATTTCAAGATGTTTCATCACCTCGGTTGCTTCCAGCAAGGATTCTAGTACTGGGAGAAGGATATGCCACTCTTTTTGGAGTTTTGGTCGTCGCGGTACAGCAGAGCCACCTAGCGGCGAATAGGAATAACTAACAGCTGGCGCCTTTACTTACTTGGTATTAAGGTCTCGGATATAATTGTTCCCATTGCAGAAATTCATTTGTCCATTGACCATCTATATCTTTAATTCCTCCCTCCCTCCCTGACACCTTCATCCACACCCTCCCAACTTTCATGCAACTGTCCCCGCCTCTCATATTCTCCCTCGTGCCAGCTAATGTCTTAAAGGTCTCGTTTAATAATAATAATCCACCTTTGTCCCTATCACCGTAAAAGAAATAGACTCTGGAGTCTCGCTTCCAGAACACCAGTGATCAAGTTACCTGTTTGGAAGACTACCACGACAGAGGTTTTGAGACCTTGGACCAGTAGGTTTATTTTACCGGTTCGGTGTCAAACTCGAGACCGCTCTATCAAGAGCTCTTCACTCAGCCTGCATGGTGAATCGAACAACGCCGCTAATATGTCTGGTCTGGGCCCGTATGTATGTATGTAATAAAGTTCACTCTGGAACTAAAATTTAGTTGATAACCGATCACTTATGGCAAGGACTAGAACCTGGCACTGCTTTGAAATCGCAAGAAATATAGGAGGAAAATTATTCACTGGGTCGAAATGACCCTGAATAAGTTTTTCAAAGTTAATAATGCAAACAAACAAACAGGTACGAACTCTGAAATCCTTCATGAAATCCGTTCCTGGTCAACATATAATAAGGCTTGAAAAGTCAATGGCATTCAAGGGAGGTGTTGAATAAAGCTCTTTCAATATATAATGCCAGAGGAATGGGAAGAAAATATATTTCATAAGAGGAAAGGGCCAAAGGGGACATATTAAACATAATAGACACAGTGAGATACATTTATTTTTATTGGTTTATTACATTATTAATACAGTTTCTTTCTTAGTACTGCAGTAATACTTTTACAGTACAGTACATATAAATAAACTTAATGACGATATTATTAATGTTTTCTGCACAAACTGCATAAATCATAATATGTATACTGGACTGCCATTACACTTAGACTAATGGACTGTACTTATAAGCTGATAAACACATCTTAAAATTGTCAGTAAAGGGACAACAGTACAGTGTTGGTAAATCTGGAACAACTGATACTTCCAAACTATTCCAGGCAACAGACCACCATTACTTTTGTTAAACTGGTCCTGTTTCCTGGCATACTTTGGAGGAATCAAGTCACTCAAATGTGTACCAAAAGTGCATTATTGCCTTAAATGGCTGAGTGTGGTGGAACATTCCCTCCAGTAATAAAGCAAAAGGAAAATCTAGTACAGTACCAAGTCACATTAGACTCCAGCACTGGGATTGTATGTACCAGAGAAGTGCATATATAAATAATGTTACAATTCAGTTTATTAATGTAAAAAATGCAATACACATAAATGGATAAATCAAAGGAGAATATACTGTACCGTGGCCACACCTAGCTGTCATCTTGGCCACGGACAAATATAACTGGTGTAACTGGACAGCTATGGGTGTGTACTATGTTCCTCTGTCATTTGCTGTGTGATTAATATAGGAGTAATTAACACACAGTATAACATCACATGAGATGCTCGGATCATAGTCATCCATTCGTATATATTATGATTTCATGCAGGATATTCCCCTTCTGTGGCCTTCGTACTTGCTGTCTGTCCCACCTTTCTATTATAGATTGGCAAACTAGAATTAACAGATTTCTGACAATTATACCACAAGACAGGACAACTAAACAGTACATGAGGCAATTTGAGAGAAGGTTCCAGTACACAGTCAAACAGGATTATAATATGATAAAAACTGGACTACAGTATATGACAATGCAGCTTATACTAATGGATAACAGGTACCCAACATATGAAAGTGTCTGACAGTATTATTAAAATACAATCCTTTCAAAATAATATAGTCACAAGTAAATGCAGTGTTAAATGTATTTTAATGATATGCACACTGGTCTATCAGAGAAATGTGTTTTAAACTAACTGTTATAGAAAAGGCAGATAATTAACATATATTTATTCTATTAGGTATCACATTTTATCCAAGAGTAAACTAACATAAATTGTGAAATGGCATATAAAACATATACAATATTATAACTCTAATGTACTGTATATACAAACATGAAGTATGTTAAATAGGAATAGCACATGATATAACGGTTGAGAGATGTGTGTTCATTTTTGGCTGGGGTGGCCATTTTATTATCCTGGACTTCTCTTCATCAACCCATTCTTTGACTCTCACTCCTTTTCATTTTGTTTACTTCATGCTTACTGTCCCTCCTTTCCTTCTGTTTCCTTCATGCTTGCAGTCCCTCCTTTCATTAGGTTTCCCTCGTGCTTGCTGTCCCTCCTCTCTCTCACATTTTCCCTCGTCCTACAGAGTTTTCCAGGCCTAGGGTGGTCTTTTTTCATCCTCAAATCAATCTTGGTCAATCCAAACAATACTGGACCTGGACCTACATTCTGTGCATTAACCCATCCATTACAATTTTCATGTCTGATGAATTTTTTTGTGAACAACAAATGCTTCTTTATACAGTAATTTTGATGACTTGTTATCTGAAATATACTACAGGTATAGCAAATTTGCCATCAAATTGCTTTGTTTTAATAACTATCACTCAATAATATTTCAGATATACAGATATATGGATGCAATATGATAATTAAATTAAAACATGAATATAACTACTCCAATGCTGTCAAATAATACAATAAAAATTCAACAAGTCATTGAGAAGGATGTTGTCGTATCTGCACACAAAGACTGTACATTATTTCTTACAGCTAAGGTGACGCAAGTGCTGACTAGGCTAATTATTCATTTAGATATACTTCAACAAATGCATTCAGGACAGCTATTATTGTAATAATGAAAAAAATTCACTTGATGAAACCCTTACAGTTACAGTGAGAGTGTGAGTAATGGTATTCCCTTAAAACCCTTCGTTTACAAATGGGTGCCAGTTTACAAGTTGACATGTGTATGTTAGTGTGTGCATGTGCGTGTGTACTGGTGATGACCTGGACTTTAATAAGGCATGAAACATACCTTGAGAACCTTAACGGAAATCTGTGTTGTACAATAGCTGGTTGGTAGTACTGTATACATATTTTGTAAGGCTATTCTCCACTTAATAATTACAGGATATGATTATCATGTGCTTTTGTGTAATACTTTTACCAGCCACCACACACTAAGTACTGTACTTATAGACAGATGAATTTGTTAAGTAACTAGTGCAATATAAATAAGTAAACATTGCTTACATCAGGCCATTTGTGAGTGAAACAACTGTGACAACATTCTCTGGAATACTTGCAGAGCAAGTGCCAAGAGATAATATATTGCTGCTTCTGTGCCTGAAGAAATACTCTGGTGGTCATAATCAGATCTGTTGGCTTATGTGGAAAGAGAACAGTACTGTCAGTGTGTAGGCAAGTACATTTTATCATGTGTACAGTACTGCCATGTACACAAGTGTAGCAGTACATACAACACTATTAATATATTTGGAAGTCAAGTGAGATATAAAATTGATAAGATTCATTAAGGCTGCCACCGGCTACCTCTGAAGTGGACTGTACCCCTAGTGATGCATTCACCACATATCCACACAACTAGTTTCCTGAAAAAATTTATCATTCTACATTATACTCCACACAAGTACACTTGTCACCTACCAACTGAAAATATCTATGCAGTGTACATACTCATCATATCTCAAATATGTTGTACAGTACTGAAACTCTGCTTAGTTCTTTTCAGTTCACTTCATATTTACACACACACTTTCGTATCAAAGTATACATAAGGAACAATTACATAAAAAATTGCAGGATGAAATTTGACAACATAATAAAATAATCACACATTAAAACAAGTACTACTGTACCTATACACCACGAGTACAATACCAGCTACTTCACTGCCTGGGGCACCTTAGACCCAGACAAATTGTCAAACAAGTGTCATATATGTACAGATTTTATTATCCACATAAATTTTGCTAAGATGCACTCAACCACTTCACACCAATGAAGCTAACATATTTGTTACACTTAATGACCAAATTACAGTTGTTGTTTCAACCTGGAGGAATGGCATGGATCAAACTCACACTCGTCAATACAAGAATTCCCAATGAGTATGAGTTCAGAACTCATCACACTACCAGGTCAATGTATGTTGTCTTATGTTGCTTACGTTTGTGCCAAACAAATCCATGCCAAAACCTTGCAATTGAGAATATTAGTCAAATAGTACCAAGTGTTGTAATGTAGATATCTTGACAAATTGTACTGAAATATAGAAATTGTGTACATTATTGAGGTTAATAAATTTATCTGTATCAATATTTTTCCAGCATCATACATCATTAAGATATGGCACATACTAAATTCATAGTAGTAGTGCAAGGACCATCCAGAATACCTATGAATAACTTCACATTAATATTATTACTTTCATGCTATAATAAGCCTATCAGCAAAGTGAAACAAAGTCAAGACTGATTCAGCACCAGATTCACATTATTACAAGACTACCTGATACAGACCTCTCTTAACGTGTGAATTTATTTTGGCAACTCTACTGTATTAGAGAAATATCATGTTCATGGGACTCTTGGACTTCAAGAATTTGGGGAGAAAGTGAAGAAAATTGAGCTACATGGCTATGAATTGCTCGATATAAAAATGTACGTCACTGGAGATCAAACCATATCAAAGGATGAGATTTCTTCTGCAGTCATATTGAGTTTGACAAATAATTAATTTCCAACACACTTGTTTAACTGTACTTATATATCTGTAGCTACATAATGAGATTTCCAGTATTAGGAGTATTAATGGCCATTGAATTGATTAATCAGTGTGGTAAGTAAAGTACACAATAATAAGCATAGTTTCCCACCAATTTAATCTGTTTAACAAAATTGTGGAGGAAGTGACATGTAAACCCAAGCATGACACTGACAACACTAGTCTGGTACACACTTCATGATGGAGAATATAAACACCAAATAGGATTGAAAATATATTGATGTCTTGCCTGTACAGTGCATGTATCTTCAGAATACAATGCTTTGAATTCTGAAGATGTTTCTACAGGTGAAACATCAATATACTTTTGTCTCACTATTGTGTTATATTATCTCCTGGCTGTTTGTTTACTTTACTTGACATTTCATGAGGCTTAAAGTACATAGTCATCAAGCATATAACACAACACTCACACAATTCACACATTTACATACAAGTGAAATTAGGAAATTCATTATCATCAATTCCCAACTTCCCTTCTTTCAAGGGGTGGGGTCTCCAAAGTCAGGGATGGAAAAACGACATTGCTCGTAGAAATGACAGTGAGAGAGGGACAAAATACCCAAAATGTAATTGGTCACACTAAAATTCATTTTTTTTATCACACCCATGAAATTCTCAGTTTACCCTCACAAGTACCTGCAAGTTAAATAATTATCGTCACATCTGAAAGCTGATGTAACCAAGTCTAAAAAAGCATACAGGTTCAGTACTGTACTGGCAACTAAATATATATACTGTACAGTATACTAAAGTGCGTACAAATTTCTTTCCCACTGGAGAATAAGTCACTCATGCACTAAAAATATAAGTAAATTCATATAAACATACCCAGAGATTGTTATGCTGTGCTTTATTTATCAACTTGAAATAATTATTGTTAATAATCTGTATAAAATAAATTATGCTGGGCTGTGAAAGGCTTCCTACTTAACTATACTATGTGTATGGAAATCACAAATGATGATATAAAAATATTAGCAAACAGAAACTTTATGAAAAATTCAGCTATTGTAGAACATATAAAATATATAAGGATTTCAAGAAGCCAAAGCTGATTCATAATATTTCAAATCTACACAATAAGCATAATTGTCCAGACTCCAGTTCAATGCACTGATATCTTGTATTGCTTATGTAATTCTGAAATAAAAGAAAAAAGGAATAAGAAACTAGTTTAAATCATCTTTAAGTATAACAAACTTATAAAAATAAAACAAAAAAGTGTCTGCAAAATAAAGAACTGAAATACTTTACATGCCAGCAAATTCATTTGCAGCATAAAATTATTTAAACTAAGCTAATGAAATAAAATATCAACAATTATTACTTCATGAATTCAGGTTATCTACTGTACTTAGTTTTTTTTTTTACTCATAATTTCCCAACAATTAATATTTACAGTACAGTACTGTATAGAAATAATGCTGTACAGCATATCAATTTGTAAATCAAATCCAGTACAATACTGTCATCCAGGTCACACATAATACTCTCTAGCATAGTCCTGATATCATACCTGGAAATATGGATTTTGTTCATATTCCTGTTGCTAAACATTAACTAGCATTAAAATAAGATATTACTTCAAGTCCTGTGTGGGGTAACACTTTCATAAAATACTATTATTTATATATACAGTAACAGTCAATAATCCTACAACTGAAACACACACACATGCTTCACTTATGCTGGGTACAGTCCACTCCTCACCGAATGCTGGTGGCCACCATAACATACAGTAGAATTAAATTACCCAACGGCTATATATAACAAAATTTACTCTTTGTTTTTTTGAGATTCAGAGTTTGTGGCCTCAATTTTCCGTGTCCACTTGCCTTTGTTAGGGGTAAACACATCATATGTTCCCTTCTCCGTAAAAGCCTGTTTGTAATGTGTTGTGCAGTACATGTCATTGCCGCCTATGGAGAATGTGTTCATACTGAAAGAGATTATCAATTATTCGTATCTGAAATACCTGAACCCATTAAAATAAAGACATTACATGCTTAACAACTTTAAACTAAAGACACTACTTTTGTTGCTATACAGTATTCCTTAATTTTGCAGAAAAATCATAAGTATCATGAACATTTACTCAATGAAATAAAGGATAGAATTAGAAGGGTGGGATGAAAACATGTTGTCAGTTAGGCCTACCATGAGACTTACAGTAGTGTTTCTATAACTGAAAACGTCACAGATGAACTGAGAACAGCATTATTCACCAACAGATAAACAAAACATAACACAATGATGACTCACCTTAATCTTGTGTTACACTTGCAGCATTTGAAGCAGTTTTTATGAAGTACTTTGGCAGCAACTTCCAACCTTTCCATGGCATAGACTGTACGGTCACATGACATGCACTTGTCTCCTCCACCACCCTATGACATCAATAGGGTAAATATAAGATTAGTTTGATGTAAGTAAATACCTTTACTTAAAGATTATATACAATTCTTAAGAGCACAAATCAAAGATATGTTTTGAGACATAGTAAATACCGGTATGTACTGAACAGTAATACAGTAATTTAGAAAGAAGACAAACTATGATTGCAATATGAATTTAAATCTGTCATAAGTAATTAAATATAATAATAGTGATAACTAGTCAAGGTTTGAGGGATCTTCTTGTAATGGAGCGTAAGTGTTAATATAGTATTTCCTATGGAAATTTTGCCCTTCAAAAGACGACAATGGTGTGTACATAATTAAATAATTCATATAAATATACACTCGGATACCATAGTCTCTAGCCCAGCTGAGTCAAAGCCTGAGATCTGAGGCAGGCGGTTTCTGGAAGACAGCCCACCTAAACATCACGAGGCTACACACATCTCGAACCAATGGGTGGGCTGTCGGCCAGAAACTGTCTGCTTCAGATCTCGGGCTTCGACTCAGGTAGGCTAGAAACTATGGTATCCGAGTGTACATACATACAAGGGCTTTGCATGGTGGATGCAATTTTGCAAATTCATATTCAGTTTTATGCAAGACACTTTTGCAGTAGCATTCTGTACAAGATACACCATGAAATAAAGTTAACTGTACAGTACCCATAAACATAAACACACAGTGACAAAAAGTTGTACAAACAGAACACACACTGCATTTAAGAACTTAAAAATTTATATCAGTTAGTAAACATGCATATATACAAAAGCCTCCTTTACAAACAGTTTCAGTTGTTCAAGTGCTCTACACAAGTAGGTAAATTGTATATACTATTAGTTCTCACAAACAAGTAAAAAAGTTATGAAAGAAAAAATACTAGTATTAATATGGAAGACAATCATAAAGGTATTACACTGTAAACTGGATGGAGGCACCTCATTATTCATTAAATAAGATTAAACAAGTCTCATATGATCCATCCATAATCAAGCCAAAGCAGTCAGTTTCCCATCTTTCAATCTGAAGAGAATTGTTGTTTCGTGGCAAGACAAACATCTTGATTGAGTAAAGTATATTAGCAAAGACTGTACTACGACTAATGAGATACCCTAACACAGAATAAGTACAGTATCTATATATCACTAAGTGTAACACCAAGCAAGGAAATACAAGTGAAGGAGGAAACTTCGTGGATGATATTTTGCTACTCCTCAAATGGTTCATCCTTATTACTTCTATCTACGTATGTTACTCAAATGTTAAACCACTCATTCAGCAAGCATTTGAACATATGCCAAGGTTAAGAAATCTCCTTTTTACATGTGATGTAAGAATTTGAAGCGATGTTAAGTTATCTTGACAATCCTTTAAATACAAACAGAACAAAATCAAGGGTTCTAATAACGAAGAGAAAAGCGTGATTTTGGACCAGAAGTATTGCTAGAAACAATGCCAAATATTGCTCAGCCTGGCATGGGCTTTAGTTCCAGCTCTATCCGTCAATGGAATTCTTCCTTCTAAAATGAGGATAAGGTAATGTTAGTACACTCCACACACACACATCCTGTTTTTACTGTACCTGGGGTAGGCTTCATATATATTTCTCTGCTTTTGTCAGTCGAGTTATCATACATCAAAATACTTCTTGATATCATATTTCACCTATCTTTACATTCAAATTTCAAAGCTGCTAACAAATGCTAATGATATAGGAAGGCTAAATTTACTGCCAACAGAAAATAATTAATGTTGTGAGGCCTTTCTCCTGTAGTTCTGACTCCAATTATACTTTTCTTCTTATACAGAAGTTTGTTTCTTAGAGTCTACTGGGATCTATTTGTATTCTATAAATATCCATCAACTTCTGGTATATTGTAATACTGTAATGGTTTTTGACATACAGATAGTGCTTTTCCTCCATTTAAATGTGACACTAGTGTATGTGAATGAGCAAGAGCCTGTACATCCAGACTTATAACAATGATATAAAGAAAAAAAAAACACACACAATAGGGCCACATCTACCTACTAATGCCAAGTATCCTTTCAGACAGAAGTGATGGTGACACTACAAAAACAGTATGGCAAATAAAAGGACAAAGCTACAGTACTGATTATATGAAAAGTCTCAAATAAGTTAAAAGTACTGTACTCAATGATGTTCTTGATCTAATTACACACAAAGACATGTAAATACAGCTTCCATTTCTATACATTTTAATAATTTTTTATTATATCCACTTTCATTACAAAGACTTCCAGCAAAGCAACAAACCAGTAACTTTGCTAAACATGTTAAGCCGGAATATTTCAAGTTACAAAGTCTAATCCTTTACCAGTACGTGCAACTGGTAAGTACTCAAAGTACAGTACAACATGTGTAAAAAAACTAATTCAAGGATTTTTATGACAATGATTTCTACTTCTTCAAAGGTGAGAAACTATTTGCTAAAGACCAATTAGTTTTAAAAAATCATGCATTCTCTGAAGGAGCCTTTTCCAGCTCACTAACTTGTGATTGGCTCTATCATATAATTATATGCACAGGCCCACCCACTCACACACAAATACACACATACATTTTCCATTGCTATACAGTAATATGTATAATTTCTACTTTGAACAATACTGTACTCAAATTGATATATGATATTGTGACTACAGAAGGGAGAACCTGCCAAAATGTAACTTCCGAGTATTTTTATACGAGTAAATAATTATTTACAAACAATGTTCCTGATAAATTCCTGTAATGGAAATCAAGGCTTACAATTTTTACGCCACAATACTGTACTGGTAATCATAGGTCTCATTTTGTCAATTACACCCCTGCCACAAGCAATGCCTTACATATCAGCTGATGATTTATGTCCAGGATTATTAGTATATAACTATGAATAAACATCCAAGACATCTGGCATACAGCTATAAATAATGTCCAAGACACTTTGCCTATAGCTATATAGTAAATAATGTCCAAGACACATAGCATAGCTAATTGATGCAAACCTTTATAGTGTCAGTTAACCTTGCACTCTTAAAAATCACACAACACAAGTTTCGTCAGGCTGCTATCAATAAATTGCATTCAAAGCAAACTTCATAGCAAGATGAGGATTTTACACATATATATACTGTATGAGATGAGTTTACTTCTATCAAAACAAGTGCAGTAAGTACTGTTACTGACAGTGAAACAATCACTACTGTAGTTAAAATCTGTTCAAATGAAGGATTATATTGTCCTTCGGTAAAACATTTATGAATTAAATGTCTTAATTATTTCTTTATCTTAACAGTACTTACACAAAAAGATCAAGTCATACAGTACATTATGTAGTTTATATTGAAATGTTTGTGAAACACATCTACAGTCAATGCAATACATGAACAAAATGGTTAAAGAGTAGTAATTCTTCTCATACTATAATATTTTGGTTTTCTCTATTTCAGTATCTATCAAATATCAATATAAGCTGACGTACAACCCAGATATAACACAGGAATAAGGATAAACTGATACTGATCATTAACAAGGATACTACTACAGCCAACTACATTCAATTAACATCAACATATTATGCAACAAAATTGTCATTCTGGAGTAACATTTTCTGGGATGAAGGTTATTATTAAACTCTTAGATAACAGTTAATAATTTGAGTGCTTCTCTGATTACCAATAGATAATATTTCCAGTTGGGGGGGGGGGGGAGGGAGGGAGGAGGAGGAAGCACTCCTCATATCCAAAGGTGAAAACATTGCATTTTACTTCACAACAAAATCCTATGTTGTAGGCACTTTGCCTGGACTAAAACCTTACAATAATATATGGCACAAGGCAGACCCTGTTGTCCAAGAGTTACAGGTTGTAAATAACATTTTAATGCAAATGGAACTACATTTTGTAAAATAAGAAAAATATTGGAAGATACAATATGAAAGGGAATTACAGTACCGGTATATTTATCAATATAAAGGACAATCATATGGCGGAACTTTTATCATCCCGTTTTGATGACTTACCCATTGTATCTATGCAAAATTGAATTAGAATGCACAATAGCTACTGTACCGTATTGTACTGTACTATACAGTACTGTATCTTTAAAATAATGTACAGTACTGCACAATCTGACACAATGGGTGCTGATACTTGGAAAGGTTACAGTTTTCATGTTGATGGATGTTTGAGGATATTTTTGGGACCAACTTTACTTTGCAAAGTTTTTATAAATAAACTCAATAACCAATCACATGATTGATATGCAATATGACAATAACTGAAAGTACTGTACAACATTCTAAAGGATCCTTCTTATCGATGAAAATAAGGATATGGTATTTAAATGTTCTGTGCTAACCTTTATGCATTATCAGGTTGAATAAATATTAACATCCACCACATAAAGAAAAATAAATATATAAACATTAATTACTGCATCTGCAATCATTCCTTTTCATATCAATAGTTGTCTGACAACACTGCAATTTCATCTTATTAGACACAAAGTTGTTGGCAGTCAACAGCAGTAGATATATGATGACTGTCTACTCTTGTTGGTGATGGTATGGTACTCCATGGTGACTATCAAGACATGGAGAAAGAGAGAGGGAGTCGAGCGTTGGGACAGCAGTAAGCCAGAGTGTGATGTGATGTGATGTGATGTTGAGTCAGCACCTGGGAGCTGTAGCAGGTCTTCACTGAGGAGGGGAGGTGGAGTATCATAAATACTTGTCTGGCTTGTCTTCCAGTTGAAAGTTAGTTACATGCAACTACTAGTGGTGAGTTACTGATCAATCTATGTGGTTATACGGTTAATATGATCATATCCATTTTATGAAAATGCTGAAACTTTCCACACAAACAGCAAGCCTTAAATAACAGCATAAAAAAATTAATACAAGATGCTTAAATTTTTAATTTGACACTATACTGTAGTAATTCCTTGGAAGATGGTAGAGTAATTTAATTTGTTTTTGTATGGGATATTAAAATCAATGCAACCCACTATCCAACTCAGTATCATCATAGCTTCCTAAAGATCAATAACTAACTTTTACATCATACTCACTGATATATGGTATGTAGTTAGCACTGTAATTTTATACTGTATTATGTAATATTGTAATAATAAAAGGATTACTGCTGTACTGTATCATTTCTCTACAATAAATCCTGAAGTCTATTCAGTTTTCAGTTCTGTGGATATTCTTGAGCAGTTTCATATTCATTGATTAACTTAATTACACCCCTTTATCTATATTACTTTTTACAAAGACTTGACTCAATGACAACAAAATCTTGTAATTTAAATGACTTTATTTAAGACTTGCAATGAAAAAATTCCTTCATTTGCATGAGTTATGACCTTGAACATTATCAAATACTACAGTGATTTACCAAACTAGAATGGTTCAGCTTTAATGAAGAAGAAAAGACAACAATGACCGCATTTAAAGATACAGTAACACCACTAGTTGTTGCTGAGTTCAGGTCCGCTGGTTGTGTCGTGAACCACCGCAGGAGTTTGAACCAGATGCAAGACAGCTCACAGGTTAGGAGGTGATGACCGCCCATACATACAATGACTCCAGTGAACCCTTTAATGGTAGACGTCTTCCTCATGATATGTACTGTAAAACTCTTAAGCATTAGCCAGAGTAAAATACCAACACTGCTGGTTGTTGTAGTCATGGAGTAGTTATTAGAGACTATGGAGCCATTGTCACTCAGCAGTCCATGACTTATGTCACACTTTGAACACCCAAGAAATAGAGTTTATATAAATACTGGATATGGTCAAAGGCGAGACAGGAAATATGAGCCATAGACTTACTGTACTTACTTACTTACAGTAAGTGAATTATATACTACTGTACTTGCTAACATAAATGATTTTGAGGTAAACCATATTATGTGTTGATTTCTGGAAGACTTGCAAAAGTGTTCAGGCATCTTTACTGTAGTCTTAAACTTTCATTGTCCACATCTAATTGATTTCTGTTTTGAATAACAAAATTACAGCTTGGTATTATTATACCCCAGCTGTGCTTGAATCTCTGAGAGCAAAGATATTCACAACAATGTATATAATAAGCTCAGTAAAGCTGAAAATTTCATGTACTATTTGATAGCAATAGAGCCACATTCAGCAATTTATTTACAAAATGCAAATTAGTAACATGCCTCAATCAATAGGTCAAGAATAGATTGCAATGTTAAGAAAAGCTGTCCTCACTGGTTAGTCACAATATGTACACAAATTATGTGAACACAAAATTTTAACAATACAGTAGTTTTAAACCAGGAAGACTACTGGTTTCTGGTCAGTTCATTTGTGTAACAAAGCAGTTCAGGCAACTCTATAATACTTGTATATATTTAGTCATATATGGAGAGAATGTGTTTGAACTCCATTACAGTTTTATGAAGGTTATATGGGACCAAAATTGAGTAGCCTGGTAATTAAGGAATGTGGAGTGCAAGGATGGACTAGATTGAACACGGAGGGAGTGTCAAACAAGGAAAGAACTGTGGATAAACAGAGCATTCATGATATCTGATGATAATTGGAAATGCTGGTTGGAGGATATATGCTGAAATACCTGATTTATTTGTTAGTTTCCACTTATAAAGAAAAAGTTCAGTCAATACATCATAGAATTGAAGAACTTCAGCTCTGTTATTTTTATACTAATCACTCACCATATATATTTAACATACATGGAAACATTGTGTGCAAATATTCAAACCAGTAATTGTTAGTTATATCAACACTGTCAGTTGTGGTTCAATTAAACTGAGTACATGTATTTGCTCTAAATGTAAGGATGGAAAATTTGTCCTGTAATGATACAATTGAATAAACTGATTATCAAATGGTTCACTACTAATTACACAGATCACTACATTACTACAGGTACTAAGGTAATATTACAGTATTAGCAACAAAATAATCAAAGGTGAAACACTATGCTGATGTTATTTTATACATGTTAGCAATGTCAAGTTACATATCAGTTAAGCATAACATGCTTAAGCTTCCTTTTACATTCAGCTCATAATGTACAAATAAATACTATATATCACACTGCACACTTTATCAGTTGGTTATTTTAAGCCAATATATTCCTAGTACATGAAAACACACACCTTAATAATAGGTTCGGTGTCAAGTATTAGAATTCATTCATGCACAACTGAGAACAATATGGAATGGAATAATAACAAGATATGTACACCTCAAATGGAATACTATACTGTAGTTAACTTATATACAATGAACAACTGAAACAACGTGTAATTCCTGTACACTTATATTACATAGAGTTCATTTTTACAATAAATATAGTATTGTCCTATATTCAAGTTCTAATAACTAATAATCCAGAAAATAAATCTGAAGATAATTTATTATTGTACAAATATAAAAATAAGAAACTATAAATGTGATGTTTAAGAGGATTATAATTTTATTGGTAAACAGGTACTGTACAATGTACACTAGTTGCTGATTCCTCCAAATTGTACCAAGACACAAGGTCACCCTCAATGAGACACTGTGTTTTCTATTACGGTCTGGAGGAATCAGTAAATGTCCATTTCACCAACACAAAATCTTACCCCTTTAAAATATATACTGTATATACATGTAGTTTATAGGAAGAACAAGAAGATTACAATACACAAAGGATTGGTTACTTACAACAAATCTGTTGACCTTGAGCTTGGGGCGATTAGCGACGGGCTTGGCTGCCTCCTGGGCCTTGTTCTCAAACATGGCGCGGAGATTGCGGGCCGTGTCAATGGAAGGCATCCCTTCCTCTTCTTCATCTACCACCTGGTCATTGTGGTTGTGTTCATTGTTGCGTTCCACCTCACTCTCCCACTTCTCGAATTTGGCACGCAGAGAAGCTGCCTTTCTGGCACTCTGTGAGGAGTTAACCTGTATAGCAGCAGCAAAAAGCAACAGCACCAGCAGCAATTGCAACCATTATGCAAATATATGTGAATTTTAAGCAACATTGAAAGTAATTATCAAACATGGAGACACATCCCAATTTTTCCAGTAACATACAATCAACAAGAAAGAGTTTCATGATAAGGATATTTATTTTAGAAATATTTAGAATTTTGTAAGATTTACAGATTTTAATAGATAGGAAAGCATAGAAAAGAAAAATGCCCAATGAAACAATAACAGTTATTCATTTTAGTTCATTGTTAGTGTTGTTAGCAAAGGTTTAGAGGCATACAGTAGAAATGAAATTGGAAAAAGTCATATTCATAATTATACAAGTTGAAGAATAAAGGTTTCATTTATAGTTAGCAATGTGGTTGTTAGTAATGCCAAGAGCAAGTGAGCAGCAGAGGAAGGGAAGGGACAGAAAACAGAATCTAAGAATTAGTGGGAAGAAACAAAACAACTGTGTATCACCTGTGAAATAATGTCTGTAAATTCCCCAAGAACTGTACTATATAAAATAACATAACCCAACAAATAATTACAGGTAATGGGCACTTTCTTAAAGGTAAATTGGAGGGCTACTAATTCCTCCAAACTATGCCATGAAACAGATTCCCTGTTAATAGGCTAACACTGAGGCCTTTTGTTTTCTGGCACAGTCAGATGTAATCACCTTAAATAGATTCTCCCTTTAAAATACTACGGGACTTCAGAAGATTTACAGACACTACTAACAGCAAAGATAAAGATGTAAGACTTAATAAAAGTTTTACCAAAATATGCTACTGAAATTAACATGTGATATGTATACTGTATAAGCATGTATAAAAGTAATTAACTCGTGTATCTTATGATAAGACTTAAAACATTGAGGAGAGTATTATGGGTGCAACAACATATGTATGTGATATAACAGCAAGTAAACATTGAAAGCAAATATAACTTAACCCTTAAATTATGGTAAATTATTGTCCAATAATGAATTTATAAATGAGGTAAGCTTGGCAGAGATAGTTTATACAGCACAAAACATTCCTAGCTTGACTCATAAATCTTGAAAGGAGATTTATGTTCAATCACACTTTTTAATGTTCTTGAATTGCACAGGAAATGCATTGACTTATAGACTACCTCGAAAAATCCAAAATTCAGACTGAATACCTGAATCTATAGTGAAAAGATACCCAATATTTAAGGGTTAATTAAAATGAGTAAAGTATAAGAGGGAAACTCTGGGAGCACAATCCTGGACACATGGCAAAAAAGCAACATTATCTTGACTGGGGGTTAAAGGCTCCTTCAATGTTAAGGAAAGAGCACCACTCGCACCTGAAATCTGAACACATTCCTGAGGAGTACTGTAGTTACTTAAGATATATATATAGTACTTTTAAATATGCACTCCTTTTTCTACTATAATTTTGCTACCAACACATAATTTTACCCAACAAAGGAAAATATTGGACCAAAGGAGATATGATTACAGGATCTTTATTAATTCGTTTTAATTACAGTACCTCATTCTGCTCTAGTGAACTTTTGATTATTTTACTGAGGAATCTCTTGAGTACAATAATAACAGTGTTCAGGTTTCAGATCCCAGTAACATCTCTTGCCATATTTGTAACCTGGATTTCAATAATATTGTGCATAATGGTTTCTCTTATTTTCATTAAAAAGAATAAGTAAGTGTAGCAGCAACACAGTCTCCATTACTGCCCATGATTTTCTTGTATCAAAATTCAGTGTTCTATGATGTTTGGTGTATAATCCATGCTATGTAATTACTACCATTTACCTCACAGTCTTACTTTAGCGTATTGAGAAAATTTCTACAGTGGCCACAAAAAGAGATTCTCAAGTAAGCAAAGTAAAAAACTATTACAAGATTTTTAAAGATTTTTACCTACTGCATTAATGTAATCTACTTCAGTGCAGCAATGTAATAAAAAAATGCTTTAAAAAATCAATGGTTAATAGTTTTACCTTTCGCTTTTTTCCTCTCTGTCAAGCAAGAGGCATTAAAAGAAAGAAATTAAAGTAAAATTATTATCCACAGAACGGCATCATATACAAGATCATATTAGGAAGTACTGTAACAAACATTACTATAAAACAAAATTATAATCATCAGCATGTAACTTCATATTTATAAATAAAATGAAAATCCCTATGACAATAAAGCATTTGGCACAGTAAACACTCCAGTTAGCTGTACTGTACACATAAGAAATGTTTCCATTTTCAATTAGTCAAACCAGTACTGGTTTTACAGAGGGAGCACATTTACAACTTTAAAATATTGTATCTACCATTTCATTTTGCACTCAGTCCCTCATTGAAGACCACCGACTGTTTTCTCAGGCTTCAGTCATTCATACCCATACAGGCCAAATGACTTGATGGATTTGTATTGAATGGGAAATGTTAAAAACTTCAGGGTAATAATGAGAGTCTACTGTACCAGTATATATTTTTTACCTTTTCATATGATAACGTTTTAATCCCTTAGATGCGGATGAGGAGATAATTTGACACCACCAACAAGTGTGGAAGACCGCGGGTGACGAAATAATTTGACAACTCAGTTTTTTAAATTAGCGCGCCCCATAACATGCTAGTATCGGGCTGGCAACACTTTGTGTGATAACCAAGAGACTCCGCAGAGTTTAGCCAACCACTTCCAATCAAGTGTTACAAGAGCAGGGAAGGTGGGATATATTTTCAGAGCTCCGTTTTTCATGTAATTACCATATATGTACGTAAAAACGACAGTGACATTATATTTCATATTGTTGTGTTGAAAAATGAGATTCTGACATTTTTTCTAACGAAATAAGAGCATGAAAATGTACTTAGATATGTAAACAGAGTGTAAAGTGAATTTTGAGTTGCAGTCATTCTGAGCTGGCTACTCATCTTACAGATGTCCATTTAGTCTTCACAAGTACATCAGGAGACAGCTAAAGGTTTGTACTTCAATATCCTGTATCACTTATTTATGTAGCGTGAGTGATTTACAAGCTATTAGCCGTCAAATGTGTTGTTTACAATGTCGGAGCGAAATGCGGGATAAAGGCCTGCAAGACAGAGGTGCAAACACTCGGTAATGTCCGAGTTTTAAGGGTTAATCTGTAATTTGCTATACTTTCCATATTAACTGCACCAGTCCAGTATATATGAGTATTAATACATTCCATGTAGAAAGGTTTTATCTCATAAGATATGTATACTTTATAGTGACATCATAATATATAAGAGAAACCTGTATAATGGCATGACTAGTAGAAAATGGAAACCTTGAATTGGCCACACATTATTCAATGGAAAATAAAATTCTTTGTATGAGAAAATAAATATAACACAAACTGTAAAGTAATTGAGGGTAAAGTTACAAAAAACACTTCCATGCATGTTACACTCCTTACCAGTATATATCTCCATTATATTTAAACCATATCAACTACCAAGTGTTATAATGGCAGAATATTGGTCAATGTAACGGTACACTGTTTACCTCACCTACCCCTCTCAGCAACACCTACCAGCTGTAAAGTGGCAAGATGACGATAATAATGTTAGTCTAGTATAATAACTTCCATATACTGTAATAACAATAAATATGGTAATAATAATAATTATAATAATAATAATTAATAAAAGTATCAACATAATTGTCATGCCTAATAACAGTAGGAATGGCAGTCCTATTCTAAGAAAACTGCATTCACCAACCTCAAGACAGTAACTTAAAAATTCCATTTTCATGGCATTATGTACAACAGCTCCACAAAAATCCTGTACATGCAGAAGTTTAAAAATTGTGGATGTGAAGAAAAAGAATCCTGTTATCTTTGAGCTACGGTACAGTACTTTTAAATGTTTCATCTGTCTGTTCAATTAGGACAATGTATGGCAAACCAGTAAATTTATATTCTTTTAACTACATTGGCACTGAGTTAGATAGGCATACAATATTGCCTTCTACTGCCCTTACAAGTACCAGGACCAAAATTAGTAGTGTGACAGGCCTTCAAGTATGAGCAACCTTAAGTCACTTTGGAATAATTTTTAATGACTAGAACAACTATAGTAATAACAAACCAGTGAACAAACATACCATCTCCAGAATTTCATCTTTATATTTGGGTTTTCTCTCCTCTTCATCATCTTCATCTTCCTCGTCATCCTCTTCACTATCATCCTCCTCGTCTGAATATTCCTCATCAGTATATTCATCCTCTGAATCGTACTCTTCTCCATCTGGTGGTGGGGTGAATCGCTTCAAAGGACGAGGAGAATCTGGAAGGGGAAGGGGAATAACGAGACCTGAAACACCCGTACTAAACTGTATTTGATAACCTATTAATTTTAAAGCTATGATAAGCTGTATACCTTCAAGCATGACAGGATATATTCCAATTGTCCAACTTAACTGTGGGACTATAGGCTATCAGTAGCCAGTGACTCTTGGAAGCCCTGAGATGACCAAGGGAATCAATGAGTTGTTGGGTGTTTCACATGTGTCACACTAGATGTAGACATGAATTACTGGCATATAAAATGAAGGTAAGACATCTTCCAGTAAAAGCCCAGTACCTGCTGTACATTGTCCCATTTCTATAATACTTTGCATCTAATAGTATGAGTAATTTTGCAGTTCTATACTGATAAATTGTGTGATGAAAGACTTTACTGTACACATAATCTTACAACTGGCTACTCACCTGAATCATCATCTTCATTCTCCATTTCCATTTTCTTGAACTTGGCCAGAAGATCACGTGTTCCCCGGCAGTCAACAGCGTCTTCATAGTTGTCTGTGCACTTGATTAAGTTGGGGTCTCTGCCAAGCTCACGTTCCTCTACATCAATGCCCTTGAGGTAAATAAAATACAATTAGATACCTGTACTAGTGATTACCATTATTGTGCCACTGAAAACAAAGAACCATTAAAGTTGACGGGTAATTATACTACAGGAAGGAATTACATCACACGGATGGGTAATTTTATGAATGAATATTACTTGGTTAATTTAGTTTGAATCTTAAAGGAACTGTTTTATTTCATCGGTGAAGGTTCTGTCAGTGGAGGAGGTATGAAAAGGATGTTTATTGTGCACATACTACCATATAATCATATTACTGTATTATGAAAATTTTAATTATTTTTTTATCTGTTATTTAATGCATCAGGAAAATGCAAAGGTATTATCAGTGGAAGGTTATTCAACTCTTATCAGGATTTTAAATTTGAATAAATGTATAAGTAAAATATAAAATAAGACAATACTTTAAATTAGCTGCATATAAGTTTTAGCCACTTGTAGTTTGTTAGCAGCCTAATACAATGTTAGCAAAGGTATTAATGATGTTTAATAAAATAATTAGTCTTGACAAAGGAATACTACGCTGTATTTATATTGAAAGCTCAACCACAGAATTATACACTGTACACTGTATATCAGTTACTGAACTACATGTCAGGCCAATTATAATAAATTACCAGTATGGAATTTTAATGATAACACTGAGATCAATTTCATATTTATACAACATGATATGATGCACAAACTTTAACAGAATTAACTTGTGCTGTATTTACATGATAGTTAATAAATCAATGGATATACTGCAAGTGCATCATCAATATTTATAGAATTTATCCTGAAATCTTACACTACATTGAACTTAGTCCTAAATACACACATATACTGTACTGTTACAGAGGTAGAGGAGGCTGACAATACACAGGAGAACAGATAAGGAAAACACATGAAGGGAAGCATGATGATAGGGAAACATATTTACTAAGAACCACAAAAAAAAAAACTATGATAAGGAGACACACAAGTGATATAATGAACAGGACTAGGAAACCAAAAGGAGAGGATATGTTATATATTGTACAGTAAAATAAGCATTATAGTGTAGCAGCAACCTATGGAAAGAACCAAAAGTCAAGAAATAAAGTCAATAAGTCAAATAAGTCAAATTAAAATGCATGTTATCAGACAATGCAAAGAAACAGAGAAAATGAAACATCTGCAAGTGAGACAGTAGATAATGAAATCAATAGATATAATCAGATTTAAAGAGGAAGAAATTGCGAAGAACACTAATCAACATCATAAGTAGACAGTGCTGTTGAAGAATATATTAAGTATATACTGTATTTATATTGTAAATATACCGATGGACAATATTTATGAATACAAAAAGTATTAATAAATAACTTGATAGATCAGATACAGTACTATTTCAAAGGACAGCACAAGACACACTTTATCAAAGATTAATTATATGAAATATACCTTGTGCATCAAGGATGATCTAGTTCATATATGATCAGGTTTAGTTGTGTGTCTTACTTACTGAAGCCTTTTATTATAAATCACAGCCTACTAAGAGTGACATCATGATTTAAAAAAAGAAAAGAAAAGAAAAAAAAAAAAAGCATCTTTTTATCTACAAATATTTAAAACAATACAGTACACTAAAAATTAAAATACTGAAAAATAAATATTTTAAGCAGCTTTAATCTTTAGGTCTGGTAAAATTTAATTTGTTTATTTAATTTTACAAATGTACATTATTTAAACTATGAATTAGAAACAGCAGAAGCAAAGGTAAAGTTTAGTGAAGACACAGCAGAAGCTGTAGCACAGGAGCTAGGCAACAATACAGTATATTTATATTCTTTAATGTAAAGAGTTCTGTATGTCTAACTAAGTGGTGAGTTGTTCTAATAACATATTCAAGCAATAAACTATAGCTACCACACTCTGCACACACACACACACATACACATATACACACTTGCACAAGTCTAGCAACGTCACCAAAAACTACAACTACCATACTTTAAGGATAGGACAATACTTCAAAATACAAGATTGTACAGTATTAATCAAACCACAGCATATACATGACACTGAAGATTGAGATTAAAATTTTGCTCTTATATTTATAAAGTACAATATTATCTGGAAGGAATTCTGACTGAACATGTATGTATGTATCATCAGTAATGGCAGTGTATTCTTTATAAAGGGAGAGAACAGTGTACACTAATATACAAAGTGCAGCCACTCCACCTTTCACTGTCCAACACTCACCCATACTCACCACTCTCTTCAGCCAACATCTTAAGTGTCACTGAGAATAATACTGTAATGTACTAACTGCCTGAATTACATTTCAGGATTCCATCTTCCTTGTATAATTTAATCCGTTTCAGGATTCCATCTTCCTTGTATAATTTAATCTGTTACCTTTAGTGTGTCATGATGTGATTAATGTATTTTGTACCTACCTTGTGTAAACTAATGAGCTTGTACAGTTGGCCTCAGGAATTTGTACACTGGCTCATCAAAAAGCGAGGTAATTATTGTGAAAGTACTGCAGTGAATGGTCTACCAAGTCAGTCGGTGATTGCAAGACAACAAACCTATTATTATGTTGTGTTGCAGTTAAATACTTATATTTTCTGTGTGTTGTGAACCCCTGAAACCTTGAGTGTGTGTACGAATTCCTGAGGCCGACTGTACATCTGTGGTAATGATTATAGTTAAGTCTGCAGTTAATATAAAGCATAAACTTTTAAAACCTGCTTTTGTATTTCATAACAATAAGAATATTATACTGCTGAATGTATCACCGAATGCTATAAGCAAATTATTAAATTTCCAAAAAATACAACAGTGCTTTTTAATGCGACTGGTGCAGATACCATGGTTTTATGTTAGGTGTGGAAAGTTTAAATTCTAACTAACGGTTAGTTTCATTCTTTATTATCCTAGTTTAGAGGCCAATGGAACTGTTCATTGGTGTGAATGTTAGATTGAGAAAACACATAAAACTACCTTCTCTGTTACCCAGGGTGAGGAGCTAACTAAGAAAAAGCTGATGTTTGAGTAACAGTCCCGACGGTCACAGGTTGAGGATGGACGTACAGATGACCAGTGTACAGTAATGCTTTGACCTGTGTGATGTCTGGTTAGTCCATCACCTCCACCATCACCACCACCAACACCACAGCTCACTTTTTACACCAGTGAATTACTAATACAATATAAAAGGTCTGTATCCTGCATTTACAAGAAGAGTATATGTATTTACTTTTGTGCAATTTCCACAAGTTTAAGAATTATATGAGCATTAAATGGTATAAAATATTTCATGTAATTGAACTGTGTACTACTATAGTTATTTTCTTTTTTTCTCTGATATATGAAGTTTGCATGCAATTAACCTAATATGAAAGACTGTGTAATGTGGTTAATGTATCCACAGACCACAGGTAAGTACATTATATTACTGCAAAATAGCTGAACTGCTACATAATCAGCAGCCATCAACTGTTTTCATAATGTTATTTTTTATCAGTATGCACCAGTAATTAATTAACAGTTGTGAATGAAATGGAAGCATTAAAAATACACTGCTTGTAAAATGCCATAATGAAGGTTAGCCAATTCTCAATGCTGTGGTGGAGTGAGCAGGGGAATTGAACTGATGAAACAAAGGTTGGTTGGGATTTAAACAAACATGTGGATACTCTGACCTCCCATGTACTGAGGAGGAAGGACTCATAACCACCAGGACAGAACAAGATAACAAGACTAAGGAGGGTGGATGGATGGATGGATGTGGGTTTTTGGGAAACTGGGACAATTAACAACTCAGTGACCACGGAAAAATTACCCGAAGCCGGCACACCGCACAATTAATTGCCATGCATGGTTTGGGCAAATGCGTCTTAACTAGTTCTTCATCAACCTGATCCTCTCCATCCCGAGGGGGTGTCAAGCGGAATAGTTTTCTTGGCTTCTTTTTGTCTTCTTTAGCACGATCCTCATACGTTGCAAAGAACTTAAAGCGTTCCACAAGAGAAGAGGTCTCTAACCCTTCATCTTCCTCATTACTATCATTCTCATCATCAAACACCTGTGAAGCGAAATTGCGAATGCGCTTGCCCTGCAACACACCAGCAACACCAAGTAATTATTGGGTTACAATAATTATACAATACCTTAGGTACTAATTCTCAAGACTATAAAAACAGAAACAATACTCAATCCTGAGTTTGCAATATACATTACTTTATACAAAATTAAAATATCTTTTGAACCAAACCTTTCAAGAATTTATTTGTGTGACAATTTCTAAAAACATGTGATGATCAACTGCATTTCAAAGGTTAACAGTAACTTTTGATTCTGTGCAATGACTAATGGAAGTTCCCTGCAAGTGCTGGCTAAAAAAAACAGCAACAACCTCACCTCTTATGTCAAGGTCTTATTGGGAGCCTGCCTATCCATCCCAAAGGGGTTATTCACTCCATACCCCCAAAAGAGAACCCCTAATGTGGGTTTGTATAGTAGTGTAATGTGTAGTATTGAAAGAAAGGGTATATATATATATAGCTGGTAGAGGTGATTTTCCCATGGATGTGTTGTGTAATATCCATTAAATCACAAAATATAAGCCATAAAATTAATAAATCATACTATCAGATACTGCCAACACTGTAATATTACACAGGAATCACACAATTTAAGCAAATAAGAACATTGCAACACATTACATTAGAAAAACCAGGAGAGAAAAGAGATCAATACCTATATTACTGAAGAAAATTATATACACACTTGAAGTTTCTGCAAGCAGAAAAACCAAAGCAATGACAGCCAGTACCAGATATGACTTCTTTTTACACTAAATATGAACTACAGGAATCTAACCTCAACTAATTACAGTATAAGCAAACTAAATAAATATCTAATTCAATCTCAACTATCACTATAATTCTACATTGAATATACAGTACAGTACACATAAGTTACCTTTCCGAGATAAATATTTCAGACTGAACTAAAAGTATGTAAACTCAAACCTGATAATATGAACAATATAATGTACAGCGCCTAGAACAAATAATCATACGTGTAAAAGCCATACTTACGTCTCTGGATAACCGGTTGTCCCTTCGTGCTTGGGCTGAGGAACGAGGTCTCATTACCGGCTCCTCACCTTCCACTACGGCTGTGTCGATTTGCTTGAACATGTTCCTGGCTTTGCTGGCCGTCTCTGGCAATTGTTTAAATGGATTCAGAGACAGTTCTTTCTTCCATATTTTATTGTTACTAATCAAGTCTCTCAACAGATTATATTTAGGATGAAATAGACCTCAATTAATTTAGTCCTTCAAAACTTAACTGTCACTGATAATATAAAACTGTATACAGAACAATAATTTCCTGTTGTGATGGAATGTTAAAATTGGAAGTCACAATAACATATTGCTCATTGGATGTGCAGTGCTAAGCTTGGGAAAAAAAATATTCTGGTTTGCAGTTGGTAAAACTGGGATAAATTTACCATATTTTTCTTCAATCAACAAACAGAATTTATGATTAGATCACACATACAATTACCTACATTGTGTGTCAAAAAGCACAAACATGACAATTAAGTACTGTACAAATTACCTGCTTGTCTGAACACATGGTCTACCTCTCTCTTCTCTTCACTTTCTTCATTTTCCTCACTTATAGAGAGTCCCTTCTCAAAACGTTCCCTCAAGTTCTTAGCAGCGGGGCAGCCATCAATCTTGATCTGTTCCTTGCGTTTGGGTTGTCCGTCCTCATCATTCCCTCCTTCAAACATCTCACGAGTGCTGATGTTTTTGCCCTGTTAAATTCAACACAAAATTTAATGCTTTGTTTGACAGTACTGTACAGTATACTATGTCTACTGTTTTACAGATACTGGCCAATCCCATAGTCGATTTTAATATGATTTTTTTCTATTTGTACTCTTGCATCTTATAGTCCTTAACACAGATAGTCTGAATCCATGAACAATTGGGCAAAGCATCCAAGCATAATTCTCTAAAGGGGACTATGATATTGCCTTGGAAGAAACCAATACTGTAACTATAATGCAATAGAATAAATTCTGATATAAATGAATATGATCAAATAAACAACAAGTGGATGAGAGAGACACTGACAGCACACAGCATCTGCCGGAACCTGGTCAGCTCCTCTCGACGCCGTTTGCTCAACTCTTCCTGGCGATTCTTGCGGACAAACCCAGCCTTCAGGTCTTGCATGCCGCTGAAGCTTGTCTGTGTAGAAAGAAATTAGGATGTGATGAATGCACTTTCAGGGGAGAAACTCTCAGCTGAAAACTGGAGCTCCAATGAATCCTCCAAACTTTGTCTTGAAACAGATCCCCTATTAGTAATTTGAGGCAATTTGTTTCCCCGAGATCGTCTGGAAGAATCAGTTTCCCTTTAATTCACAAAAAAAAAAAAAAAAAAAAAAAAAAGAAGTTAATTACCTGAGGATCTCTGGCCCAATGCAAAGGATTATCTTCTTACCATGTGAAAATTTCTTCCCAAAAATGCTGTCAGTACCTTACTAGAAATGGGATCTTGGAAAGGATTTCAGTATCACAATATACCAGTAAATCATCACAAATTTAGCCTACAGTTTATACATTTATTAATAATTATCATTCAGATTGCAGAACTGAAGATACTTACTGGGCGTCCCTTCTTTTTCTTGATTATTTCACCATCTTCACCCTCCACTTCCTCTTCTTCCTCATCATCATCTTCCTCATCGTCATCATATTCTTCATATTCACCAAGTTCGGAGTTTTCAATTCCATAGTCGTCATCTTCTGACTGCATGAATCTGATGGGATATAAACATACACACATGCCAGCAGGATAAAAAAAAAACATATAAAATAATAATAATAATAATAATAATATTTTTAATATAATTTTCACACTTCTAAAATTATGGAGTCAATGGGGCTGATATGACTTTGGCAAATATTAATAAACAACTATAATAATAACAACAACAACAACATTTCCATAACAATAATACCAATGAGACAGAAACTGCATTGCAGAGGGTGAGTTGCACACACAGACTACATACCTGGCAGCTTTACCAAGAAGTGACTGGGAGCGACGCACAGGAATTGTCTCAGGCCGCTTCTCCTCCTCGGTGGTGATCTGTTCAAACATGGCAAACTTCTGCTTCAGACTGGCCGAGGACAGCTCCTCAAGGCCGTAATCGGGTTTGTTCGTTGCTGCATCGGAAAAAGGAAAAGGAATGGCATGTGTTAGGAGCTATAGGGGGTAATACAGTCGGGTTTGTTCGTTGCTGCACCGAAAAAAGGAAAAGGAATGACATGTGTTAAGGGGGTTATACATTTTTCATACATAGGAGTGTTGTGATTCTTCCTAAGTATGCCAGGAAACAGGACCAGATGAATAAAAATAATGGTGGCCAGTTGCTAGGAATAGTTTGGCAGAATCGGTTGCTCCAGATTTACCAACACTGTACTTCCCTCTTAAAAGCTCAAGGGGGCAGTACTATAGTGTTGATAAATCTAGTGAGGTAATTAACTGGGCTTTATATTTTCTAGATTTTCTCCCACATCATTGAATCGTGTTTTAATGTCCTGTATTGTACAGTATTTTATCCCTGTACTATGAAAGACTTTGGAATAATCTAAACCTCAGCATTATTATTGATTGCACTTTATCCCTGTACTATGAGAGACTTGGGCATTAAACCCCTGTACAATGAGAGACTTGGGAATCATCAAAACCACCAGCATTACTGATTGTACTGTACTTTATCCCTGTACTATGAGAGACTTGGGAACCATATACCCATCCATATAACTGTACTATGAGAGACTTGGGAAACATATACCCATCCATATACCTGTACAATGAGAGACTTGGGAATCATCAAACCCCTGCACCCCCCCCCCCCCCGCCTGGCACCCGTGACTTACAATGATTATTTCGTACCACAGAGAAGAAGGACACATGATACACGTCTCTTGGTTGGCGTTCTGAAGGGATTATCACACTGGCACACTTTCTTATATTAGTATTACTATTATTACTATTACTATTATTATTATTATTATTATTATTAAATATTTATTTATTTTTATTTTTTATTATTATTATTACTATGTTTTTTCTTATAATTTTATTTATTTTTCTTTACAGGGACTCGTTATCCAGTTCTTAACTTTAGTTTTCGAGAAATCAAAAACATTATATTCCATTATTATTATTATTATTATTTGCATGGCGAATATGCACCGGCTCCCTCAATTATTTTTTTTCTTTTTCTTTCGGGAAATGAAATGCATCCAAGAGGCGTCGAAACACGAACTTTTCACCTTGGCTGCACATGACACAGAATCTCATAGCACCAACAGTCTCGAGATAAACTTGCTCTACCCTCGTTCCGGCTACTGTGGTGTAATGGGAGGTTTATGAGGTGTAATTGGCAAGTATTAGAGCAAGGAAGGGATAATGGGCTCACTCATTAATCTCGTAAATCCTGTAAAACGCATCAGGGAGGGAGGGAGGGAGGGAGGAAAAGGATGGAGGGAGGGGAAGGAAGGAAGGATGGATGGGAAGGGAAGGATGGAAAAAGGATGGAGGAAGGAAGGAAAAAGAAAGAAAGAAAGAAAGAAAGGAGGGAGGTAGAGAGAAAGGAGGGAAGAGAAGGAAGGAATGGTAGTAGGAGGGAGGGAGGGGAAGGAAGGAAGGGAAATAGGGAAGGAAGGAGGGGAAATAGGGAAGGAAGGAGGGAAGGAAAGAAAAAAGGAAGGAAGGGAGGGGAAATTGGGAAGGAGGGGAAATAGGGAAGGAGGGAAGGAAAGAAGGAAGGAGGAAAGGAAGGATGGATGGATGATAGTAATAATGATGGAGTGTCAAGGGCCTACTGTACCATTTATCACACATGGTAAACGTTCACACTAACATCATCATCACATTGGACCAGAGGACTAAATTGACGTATTGTTGTGATAATCGCTTTTTTCTTTTTCTTTCTTTCTTTTTGTTTTTCTTTTTTCCAAGGCCTAGCGTGATGTGTTCAGTAAGGGACGTATGACTACATTAGGCACGTCACTTTATCAACATAAATATGGATGTTTTGAAGCTCGGGGTCATAAAAAATAAATAAACCACAGATTATTATTAATTATTATTATTATTATTATTATTATCTTCTGGAACGCAACTGGTCTTAATCATCATAAAAACCATATCATCAAAACCACATAATCTTTCGGAATGCAACTCTCATGACTGTGGTCTTAATCATTATTCTAAAAAATTAAACCCTGGATTATTGTCTTCCGGAACGCAACTTTAATCTGGTCTTAATCATCATTCTCAATCTTGCAGGACCTGCCGACTTTCTTGTTTGCCTGCGTCCTGGGATCCGGCGGGTCAGGCAATCATACGTCCCACCCTGTAATTACTCTGACCTGACCTGACCTGACCCTGGAGGGACGGCTACTGATGAAGGCCGCCACCACGAGCGAGGTCAAGAGAAAGACAAAACATTGATGATAATAATAATATCTAGCATCGAGGCAGTAAGGACGGTGTAGCACTCAATCACTACGAGATAATAATAATCACATACTATAAATAAACTTTACACGGAAAAGGCTGAGACAAGGAGAAAACAAGCTACTGTCTCTGGTGCTAAATCAAACAGAAACACATGGACCATTAGGATTACGCCTGTTGCTACTGTCTCTGTTGTCAAATCAAACAAACAGCCACGCGAGGACCATCAGGCCTGTTGCTATTTGAAGGTCCTTGAGTTTAGCTAGGAAAACTGTCCTACGTAACCTGCAGCTATTCCTGGCTGCACGGGATGGCGAGGAGATGGAATGGAAAGGAGCTACAAGAATAGGAAGTTGCTGGGATGGGGAGCCTGGGATAGGATGGAGCTGGGATGGGGAGCCTGGGACGTGGAGGAGCTGGGATAGGGAGGGGTTGGGATGGGGAGACTGGGACGTAGAGGGGTTGGGATGGGGAGACTGGGACGTAGAGGGGTTGGGATGGGGAGGAGCTGGGATGGGGAGGAGCTGGGATAGGGAGGGGTTGGGATGGGGAGACTGGGACGTAGAGGGGTTGGAATGGGGAGGAGCTGGGATAGGGAGGAGCTGCAGTGATGGGGAGGAACAATACAGGACCAGTGAGACAGGGACCATGCAGCATTTGACTTATAGAGTGGAACAGCACCAGATTACGTTGTCAGACACAGCTGGTGCCCCTCGCCCGTGTTTATAAATCCTTCTCTTCTGTCTCATAAGCGGAACGGGTGGCGTGCATGGAGATGGGTATATATACGCAGTGTGGCATACGTCCTCCCTTCCTCTTCCCTTATAATAATAATAATAATAATAATAATAATAATAATAATAATAATAATAATAGTAATAATAATAATAATAAGCTTAGGGGAAGGGGAGATTATTTGGCACATAAACAGACATGGAAATGGTGGAGAAAGAAGTTAAGCAGAGAAAAGGGGATTGACTAAACTACGAAGAAATGGCAATTATATGGGGCATTACTTACATAAATGTATAGTGTATATATTCTTTTCTTAACGTATAATCTTATACATAATAAAAGTATAATATCATAAATGGACTTTTTATCCATACTATATATTTCGACAAGAGGAAAATGTCGAAAAAATTGTGGACAATACATTTGAGAGAATAATTTGTTATGGGTAAATTAGAGGGCTACAGATCCCTCCAAAGTATGTCAGGATACAGATCCCTTCAATATAATGGCAGGCAGGAGGTATGCTTTGTAATATAGTTTGGAGGAATCAGGAGCCCTTCAATTAATACTCCAACATGAAACGTAATCCATAAGTTAGTTTACAAAATTTAAATCAAGTTAGTCAACACGACACGAAAAAAGGTCACACCAACTCTAATAATAAACACACCACTCTAAAAACAACACAGCAACAATCTAATTAGTAGTATCGGGGAATGGAAAACACCCACTGATTAATATATAAGTAATAACAGCAATAAAAATAAAAGAATGTGTTAATAACTTCAGTAAAAATAAGTACGTGTTACTAACTTCAATAAAAATAAGTACGTGTTAATAACTTGAATAAAAATAGGTGTACGGTAATAACTTCACTCATAATCAGTCTAAGGTAATAACTGCAATAAACCTTAAGAATGGTTAATACGAGTAGGTTAAAAAAATCAGTGCACACGGAGACAAAGGGTCGTATGCAAGAACATTATTTTATGGTGTTGACGATGGTGTGGTACTGGTACGATGACTCCATAGACACACAACTACAGAGCCATCTTCTCTGAATACACCACACCATCGTCAACACCACCCACCGATATTCTAGCATACGGCCAATAGACACAATCACACAACAACAACAAACACAGACAGACACACAACATCGCCACACAACAACAAATAGAAACAAACACACAACATCGCCACATAACAACAAAAAACAGACACAGACAGACACACAACAACAAACAGACACAGACACACAACAACATCAACAAACAGAAACAAACACAGACACACATCATCACCACACCACCACAACAACAACAACAACAACAGTGGCGGCGGGCGAAGGGGACTCACATCTGACGACATCCTCTGGTAAGGCTTCGGGCTTGCTCTCCAACACGATCATCTTGGGTCGTCTCAGCACTGGTCAGGCCACAACACAATCAGTGATATTGACACGCAACCCTCCTTTCCACACACCAAAACACAACGCTACCCTCCTTCCCACACACCAAAACACAACGCAACCCTCCTCCTACACACTAAAACATGCACAATACAACCCTCCTCCCACACACCTAAACACAATACAACCCTCCTCCCATCACCAAAACACATTGTATTCTTTTACTATACATGTAACCCTCCTCCCACACACCAAAACACAACACAATCCTCCTCCCAACACCAAAACACGTTGTATCCTTCTCTTCTCCCAATACACCTGTACTTTCTCTCTATACCAAAACACATTGTATCATTCTCTTCTCCCAATACACCTGTACTTTCTCTCTACAACAAAACACATTGTATTATCTCTTCTTCCCAATACACCTGTACCTTTTCTCCTCAATATACCCGTACCTTCTCTCAATATACCTGTAAGCCCTTCCCAATATACCTTCACCACTCCCAACACTGGATTATTATGTGTTGACCCCTCCCAATACTGAATTATTATGCCTTCACCTCTCCCAACACAGGATTATCATGACTGGACCCCTCCCAATACACCCTCCCATTAATACAAGCTCACTACACCTGCACCCTTCTCAACACAAACATATTACCAAACATACCTACACCCTTCCCAACACATCAACACATTACCCAACATACCTACACCCATCTCAACACAACACCTTCCCAACAAGCCACAACACCTCCCAAACACACCTACACCTTTTCCAACAAATTAATACCCTACACCACACACCTACACCCTTCCCAACACACCTACACCCTTCCCAACACACCACAACACCTCCCAACACAACAACTCCTTCCCAACAACACACCAACACACTTCCCAATACACCTACACCTTTCCCAACAAATCAACACCCTACACCACACACCCTTCCAAACACATCAACCCATTACCCAACACACCTACACCTTTCGCAACACATCAACACCCTACACCACACACCTACACCTTTCACAACACACCAACACCCTTCCCAACACTGTATACTGACACCCTACACCATTTGTTTAGCTCTTTTATCCAACAATCCATCTATACCCATTCATCTATATCATCCCCCTCATGGAACAAAATTGATGACAAGAGTTCATTCGGTACTACATGTATATACGTGAGTCATGCGCTTCCCACTAACAAATACAAATGGTATGTAAGTAAAAAACCAACCACTGATGACCTCGCACTGAGTAATGGTTAGCACGCAACTGACTGGCCCACTGGGAGTTAACGACACGCAACACACAAACAGGCATATCTATCTACCCTGGGAATGATCACACACACGTGAACATCTATCCCGCAAATTATCTCACACACACACACACACACACACACACAGTCATCTATCCTGGAAATTATCACAGGCGCATCCACCATCAAATTCTCTCTCTCTCTCTCTCTCTCTCTCTCTCTCTCTCTCTCTCTCTCTCTCTCTCTCCACACAGGGCAATGAACGAATGAGGAAAAGGTAACATCCAACTGACGTGGTGGGGAAGGGAGGGGTGGGGGTAAATGACCTGTGGTAGAGGGGGCAGTCCAGTTCAGGGGGGGGGGCGAGAGAGGGGAGAAGAGGGGGAGTGGGGCGAGGGAAAGGGAGGAGGGGAGAGAGAAAGGGAGGAGGGGAGAGAGAAGGGGAGAGAGAAAGGGAGGAGGGGAGAGAGAAAGGGAGGAGGGGAGAGAGAAGGGGAGAGAGAAAGGGAGGAGGGGAGAGAAAGGGAGGAGGGGAGAGAAAGGGAAGAGGGGAGAGAAAGGGAAGTGGGGAGAGAAAGGGAAGAGGGGAGAGAAAGGGAAGAGGGGAGAGAAAGGGAAGTGGGGAGAGAAAGGGAAGTGGGGAGAGAAAGGGAAGAGGGGAGAGAAAGGGAAGTGGGGAGAGAAAGGGAAGTGGGGAGAGAAAGGGAAGTGGGGAGAGAAAGGGAGGAGGGGAAAGAAAGGGAGGAGGGGAAAGAAAAGAAAGAGGGGAGAGAAAGGGGAGAGGGGGAGAGAAAGGGAAGAGGAGTGAGAGGAAAAGAAGGGGAGAGAGGAGAAGGAGAGACGAGAGAGGGGGATGGGTGGGGCAAAAGGGCATACAGACACGATCAAAAGTCCCAAAAACAAAATCTTCGTGAATGAAAGTGACCCATTGGTGAAACTCTTATGAATCAATATTACCGACACCAACAACTACAGTACAGTGAGCGACGCATTAGTTTTCAAGACACATATATAATAATAATGATTCGAAGGTGTTGTTGGCTTGGTTGATGCTTGGTTGGTTGGTTGGTTGGTTGCAGGACTTTGGGGCGTGACTGTACACTATGTTTTGTGGTTGTAGTGGGTAGATGATGATTTTTTTATTTTTATTTTTCTTCCTCGGTGTGGGTGTTGGGGAGAGAGGGGCTATAGTGTCCTGTGCTGGGTGTGTGGGGGGGGAGGGAGTATTGTGGGGGGGGAGTATTGTGTGTGTGGGGGGGGGAGTATTGTGTGTGGTGGAGAGAAGTATTGTGCTGATTAAGTGGTGGTGGGGGATGATAGATAGTGCTTTGTGTAGTGGTGGTGGTGATGGGGGCGATTGTGGTGGTGGTTGGGGAGGTAATGGTGGTGGAGGTGGTGGTGGTGGGAGGGGTAGGTAGTGGTGGTGGTGGGAGGGGTAGGTAGTGGTGGGGGTGGGAGAGGTAGTGGTGGAGGTGGGGGAGGTGGGGGAGGTAGTGGTGGGGGTGGGAGAGGTGGTGGTGGGGGTGGGAGAGGTGGTGGTGGTGGTGGTGGTGGAGGTAGTGGTGGTGGTGGTGGAGGTAGTGGTGGTGGAGGTAGTGGTGGTGGTTGGGGAGGTGGTGGTGGGGGTTGGGGAGGTGGAGAAAACTGTGGTGGTGGGGGTGGTGGGAGAGGAGGGTACTATTATGTTATGATTGCGTGGGGCATTGTCCTGTGGAAGGGGTAAAGGGGGGAGGGAAAGGGGTAAAGGGGGGAGGGAAAGGGGTAAAGGGGGTAGGGAAAGGGGTAAAGGGGGTAGGGAAAGGGGTAATGAGGGAAGGGAAAGGGGTAATGAGGGAAGGGAAAGGGATGAAGGAGGGAAAGGGATGAAGAGGAAATGAGGGAAAGGGATGAAGAGGATGAGGGAAAGGGATGAAGAGGGAAGTAGGGAAAGGGATGAAGAGGAAATGAGGGAAAGGGATGAAGAGGATATGAGGGAAAGGGATGAAGAGGGAAGTAGGGAAAGGGATGAAGAGGAAATGAGGGAAAGGGATGAAGAGGATATGAGGGAAAGGGATGAAGAGGGAAGTAGGGAAAGGGATGAAGAGGGAAGTAGGGAAAGGGATGAAGAGGGAAGTAGGGAAAGGGATGAAGAGGGAAGTAGGGAAAGGGAAAGTATAGCGTGAAAAGGAGAAAAAAGTGAAGGAGGGACGGGGAAAGGAATATAGGGAGAAAGGGAAAGAGGTGATGGAAGGACAGAGGTTTTAATGGAAAAACTGAGAAGGCGAAGGAGGGACGTGTAGAAGGGGTGAAGGAAGGACGTGGGGAGGGAGGGAAGGAAGGAAGAAGGGAAGAACTGAAGGAAGAAAGGAAGGAGAGGAGAAGAACTGAAGGAAAGAAGAAAGGAATGAATGAATGAAGGGAGAGGGGAAGGAAGGAAGGAAGGAAGGAAGGAAGGAAGGAAGGAAGGAAGGAAGGAAGGAAGGAAGGAAGGAAGGGAGAGAGAAGAGGGGAAGAACTGAAGGAAGGAAGGGAGAAGAGGGGAAGAACTGAAGAAAGAAAGAAAGAAAGAAAGAAGAAAGGAAGGAAGGAATGAAGGAAGAAAGGAAGGAAGGAATGAAGGAAGAAAGGAAGGGAAGGAGGAGAGGGGAAGAACTGGCTACTGTCCTAATTGCACGCATGTTGCAGAGGGGCTACAGTCGCAACCCAAATACCTAACGTAATCTACTCAACGCGGAACAAGTCCAATAATAATAATAAAAATAATAATAATAATATAACAATAATAATAATAATATAATAATAATAATAATAATAATATAATAATAATAATAATAATAATAATAATAATAATAATAATAATAATAATAATACCGGTAACAATAATAATAATAATGATAACAATATAACTATAACAATAATAATAACAATATTAATAATCATAACAATAACAACCACAGCAATAAATATTTTGTCTTTTTAATCTATATATTTTCAAACTATACAATATTAACCCATGCATTAACACGGTGACGGAATATGGACGGGGCTGTTATGAAAATATATGGGGGCCAATGATTCCTCCTCTCTACGTCACAAACCGGCACCTACACTGAGGGAGCCTGTTTCCTGGCACAGTTTGGAGGGATCAGTGGCCCCCAATTAGTGGACCAAACCTTAGCGTCTTTAATCAATGAAACCTGTCACGTGAGAACAGTCTGTAATACATCTTAATCACCTTTAATCACGAGTAAAATTTAATAATGATTACAGCGAGCGTGTTGTCTATGATTTATATACTTGTCATCTTTGTTTGTCAAATATGTCAACTCGTCTGACAACAAGACACGAGATGTATTCAAACAGGTGGACCCAATGTATATTTGTGACAATAATTCGAATGTAGAAAATAATGAGTTAGATTTGTTTTGTTTTGTTTTTTAGTCATTTTCATCGGTACGTGGTCACTTTCCTTCACTCTGGCACTTCCAAGTAACTCTAGCGACCGATCTATAACTGCATGGGAAAGGTTTAACGTCAGCACCAGCCAGCACTGCAGTACATTATAGCACACAACAACACTGACGTCATGACAACACACAGTACAGCACATAAACAACCCAATCACGTAACACACACCATCAATCACGTAACTCATACAACACAAATCACGTAACACATGCAACACCAATCACGTGACACATACATACAACACAAATCACGTAACACATACATACAACACCAATCACGTGACACATACATTTAACACCCATCACGAAACACACACAACAGGAATCACGTAACACACACAAAACACCAATAACACACACCACAGCATTAAAATAACGCCATGACACAACAAACCATTACACAGATACCATAGCAACACACATCATAACACTGACCGAACACCACACTATACACTGCAAGAATACTGATAAAATATACAACACACATACAACACCAGTGGCGTTATACTACAACATATACAAAACTAATGATGTTAACACCACACAAAACACTACACTGACAAACACAACACACACACTAAACCAGATAAAAACAAAAACACCAATCACGTATCACACTATAACACCAATGAGGTAACACATACAACACCAGCGACGCAACACACCACACAACACCTATCACGATATATATATAAAAAAAAAACACACACACACACAACACAACACAAACGACCTAACACATAATATATATTGCAACACAACACAACACTAACCACTAACACACAACACAACACAAACTACCTAACACACAACACAACACAAACGACCTAACACATAACATATATTGCAACTCAACACAACACTAACCACTAACACACAACAACACAACACATCCCCAACGAGACCGAACACACCCCCCACCCCAAAGTACAAGTCGTAGCCGTACAGTACAACAACAAACAACACTTCCAAAACACGAGACTGGCTACACGAGACTGACATAGAGGGTGGAAGTTAGCTTATAGTTGGTTGGTTGGTTGGTTGGTAGGTAGGAGGGAGAGGGAGGAGGAGGAGGATATAGGACGGTAGGGCGGGTAGGTAGGCAGTCTAGCGAGCGGGTCTGACTGCTGCTGCTGCTGCTCTGTTGTTGTGGTGTTGCGACGGTGTGGACTGCCAGACGCCGCCGGGATAAACGATAATAAAGATGTATAATAGGTAGGGAAATAATCAGCCTTCCTTCGTCTGTCTGATGACCAAATTTGGAGGGCGTTAATGGGAGAGAATCTCTTTCTTGGTACATTACAAAGACTTCTGATTCCTCCGAACTATGTCACGCAATGGATTCCCTGTTAGTAGCAATGAGGTGATTTGTTTCCTGCATGGCATAGTTTGGAGGAATCAGTAGTCCCTCCAATGTACCCAAACCACTTTCTGGTACACTGGAGGGACTAATGATTCCTCCAAATGTTTCCACCAATACAAGATCTGATGTTTCGTGTTGTAGTTTGGAGGATTCAGACGCCCTCCAATTCACCATCCAGAGTTTCTTCCCTTAATGACGACTATATCCATTCCTCAGGAGATGATGACCTAAAATTTCACCCATTATTTTGCAGGGGATCAAAGGATATTTTTATATATTTTTTTAACTCAAAGGATTTATATTTATGTATTTTTTCAAACTAAGGACCTTCACCTTGAGGTATTCGTTTACTTGTTGGGTTATTTTTGGAGTGCAAGGCCACGCAGATAATCGGAGGGAAATCAGATACCCGGGTGGGAAAAGCAGATACTGAAGTGGGAAATCAAAGCTCAGCAGAGAATCACGAACTTGGGGGGAAATCAGATACTCGGGTGGGAAATCAGATAGCCTACTCGGGTGGGAAATTAGAACTCAGCAGGGAATCACGAACTTGGGGTGGAAATCAGAGCTTTCCCTCACGACATGACTCCCGGGTACATGATTGGCATTCCAGCTGATCTGTTGGTGAAGGCCAAGCTTGGGTCACAACACACGCGAGTATGAAGAAAATTGATTTGAGGATGAAGAAATTTGACACGAGAATGAAGAAAATTGACTCGAGGACGAAGGAAATAGAAATGGAAGAAAATTAAACCCCGGAAATGCGTGAAAGATTCAGTGGGTCATTTCTTGTATGTTTAGAGTTGATGCAGTACTTTAATCTGTGCAACAAAAACAAAAACAAAACAAAAACGAAACAAAAACATAACAAAAACGAAACTAAACATAATTATCATCCCAGGCTCGTATTCTGAGGTGCATTGGGCTTTTATTTGACATTGTTTTCAGGAATCAGTCACCTCCCAATTCACACACACCACACACACACACCCACACACACACCACAAGCACAAGCACACACACACCACAAAATAATATGAAAGACCGCTCGTACGTTTGTAATTCTGAGTACGGTATTCAATGTAATAAACAAGATAAAAAAAACAAAAAACAAAAAACAAATGGGTGTAACATACGGACATCTGCACATAACTATACATACATACATACAGTGAGGGACAGACAAAAATACAGTCATTAGCTCTGCCATACAGGAAACACAGTGTTCATGTCACCAACCCACCCATCTATGTTCAGTCAGTCAGTCAGTCAGTCATTACTCCACCCTGTACGTACCACACAATCAGTCACGCCAGGTTTACACTCATATATAGCAATATTTTTTATTTGTATCTATCGATTTATTTATTTACTTATTTATCTATTTTTATTATTTGTTTATCTATGTACAGTCGCGGTCAGAAATTGTGTCCCGATTCCCTGACATTATAAATCACAACCAGACGAGTTGGATGGAGGGTTCGAACAAAGGTACAGTCGCGACACATAGTCCTTGACCAGGGTGTAAGGGGAGTTCTGTTTAATTAAAGACTATTATGTGCCGCGACTGTACACCTTGCACCTCTCTCCACACAATTCCAACCTTCCAATCGTCGTTCCTGTGGATTGGGACACCACTTCTGACCGCGAGTGTACATTATATTTTTTTATTTATTTATTTATAGATTTTTTTTTTTTTTTTTTTTTATCTGAAGATTTATGTTCATTTCACTGGTGAGGATTCTGAGTGGATTTCTTGTCCTTCTTTGGCCCTCACTTTTTCCAGTCTAGAAAATAATGCGAGTACAAAGAACGAGAAACGATAGTAAATGAGAGAGAGAGAGAGAGAGAGAGAGAGAGAGAGAGAGAGAGAGAGAGAGTGATGCAGAAGTAAGGGTGGTCACAACAATGCAGAGGGAGGGAGGGTTGTGGTGGTGGTTTATGATGAGGCCACAACACGCACCCTCTAACGCACGCAAAAACCAGGTCCCCTTCTCTTCCTATAACCCCCATTCCTTCCTATACGCCCATCGTGACTCAAAATCAGCCCCCCCCCCCCCCTTATCGATACAAAACCAGCCCTCTCCCCCCTTCCCAATCTGCCCAATTCCCAATCCTACCCCCTCCCACTCCTCTTACGACAGAAAACCACACCCCCTTCCCCATCATACCCCCCCCCCACTCCTCTTACGACAGAAAACCAGGCCCCCTTCCCTATCACCCCCCCCCTTCCCTTACGACGCAAAAGCAGACCCCCCCTTTCCCAATCCTACCCCCCTCCCTTACGACGCAAAAGCAGACCCCGTTTCCTTATCCTACCCCCCTTACGACAGAAAACCAAGCCCCTTTCCTTATCCTACCCCTTCCCTTACGACGCCCCCCTTCCCTAATGTCTACTTCCCCCTTCACTTACGATACACTGTGGACAGAGAGAGAAATGAAAAGGGAAAAGCGAAGAAAAAGAAATAATGGAATATATATAAAAAGAGGAAAAATGAGAAAAAGAAAAGAAAGGGAAAGGAGGAAAATATGAGAAAGGGAAATGAGTAGAAAAAGCGAAGAGAAAGAAGAATGAAGAAGAAAAGATAAAGGGAGAGTAGAAAAATAGAAAGGAGTAGAAAAAAATATATAGTAGAAAAATAGAAAGGGGAAGAAGAAAAGAGAAAGGGAAAGAGAACAAGATAATACGGACAAATGAAAAAGAAAAAATGAAAATATAAAGTAAGAAACCACTAGAAAAGAAGAAAAGAGATAGGAACAAATTAAATAACAAACAGTAAATGGAGAAATAAATAAAATGCAGTATAGGCCGCCCCCCCTCCCTACCATTAATCGGACACACGAGAAGACACACGCTAAGTAAAATGCCCCCTTTCCTTCCCTTCCTTCCCTTTGAGGCATACAAACACTTGTCTTAAGGGGAGAGAATACTTTAGGTTGATGCATAAGGGCGCCTTGATTCCTCCAAAGTAAGCCGGGAAACAGGACCGGATTAGCAACAATAATGGTGGCCTGTTGCTTGAAATAGTTTGGAGGAATCATTTGTTCCAGATTTACCAACACTGTATACTACCCTCTTCATTAAGGACCCTGTGATCGTGTATGAAAATTGGAGACTTCTGATTCCTCCTGACCATGCCATGAAACAAGCTCCTTCCATATAGGTGGGGTTTCGTGGCAATATTTGTAGGACTCAATTTATCTTCAATTTTCTGACTACATCACAGGGTCCCCTTTGACAAACAATTCCCATTCTCTCCTTACGATACATACCATATGAAAAACAAGGCCCTCTCCCTCCATCAAGGATTACACCACCACCACCCATTACTGTCTTCCCTCTTCGAATTAACAAGATGGAGTCTAGTAATAAAGCTATATGTTAAGACTGTGAAAAGAACAATACCTAACTTACACTAACAGTAAATATCGATATAAGAAAGTAAGAAATAATATGTGCTTGAATTAAATATTATCAGTAATCATATAAGTACATAAATAACAACACAAAATGTACTTCCAATATATAAATGTAACCAGGTGTACTACAAGGTATACAGGTAATCAGGTGTACTTTAAGGTGTACTATATGGTAAACAGGTAACTAGGTGTACTTTAACGTGTACTATAATGTATACAGGTACGGTACTATAATGTATACAGGTACGGTACTTTAAGGTATACAGGTAATCAGGTGTACTTTAAGATTACTTTGTACAGGTAACCCAAAAATATGCTGTACTCACATCGTTCCTTGCGGGCCTCAGCTTCGTCCTCAACGACTACCTTGGGACGGAAGAGTCCTTGAAGTGTGGTTTGCAGTACAACACACCCTCGTGACTCTGGTATGTCTCCAGTCTGGCCAGGAATAACCAACGAAGTCAAGTTAATGAGGGGTAGGACAGGACACCAGAAACAACAAATTCAATCAGTCAGGGTAGAACATTACAACACAATTTTAGTTAATGGATTGACCAGGAATAACCAAAAGAGTCAATTAAGTGCTAGCAAAATATGACAACACCAATCTTAGATAGTTATGAATTGACAAGGAATAACCAAAAAAGTCAATTCAGTGATAGCAAAACATGAAAACACAATCTTAGTTACTATATTGACCAGGAATAACTAGTAAAGTCAAATCAGGATTGACTTCATATTTCCACGAATGAAGTTATATGGTAAGGAAAAATAAACACCTCAGTTCCAGCAGCTGGGGTCTAACATGGGCTTGGTTATGTACACTCGCAATCCAAAATTTGTATCCAGGTCTTGTTGAAGTTTCGAATCATTTGACATACTAGTGAACCAATTATCCTGTTTCATATTTGCTTGAGCTCGCATAATACTCGATCAGGATATTCGAAGCAAGCCTGGATACATATTTTGGATCGCGAGTGTACCGTCAAATAAATATAAACAAATCTCTCTACTGGATTATTATACAGTATATTATCTACTTGAAAGAGAAGATGATACTGACGTGAGGAGACAGTTGCACTCTTTGCATCGGAAACAGTTCTTGTGCCATGACGCCTTCTCTGCCACGATCTTCTCCATCTGGAACACCTGCTTCCGCATTGTCGGCAGTCACTCGACACCTGACACACCTGCTGCGAAAACATAACATCTGTCACCATAACTCTTGCTGCCTTGGAGACTTAATAATATATCACCATTAATGGACTGTGGGACACCTGTAAAGACACATACTCGTAACATCTGCCAACATAAATAAATCTGCTCGGGACATCTGCGAAAACAAACATGTCTCAAACGTTCATTTTGTTATTTTTTTATCTTGTTTAGGTTCTCTGGAATGGGTTTCATGTATGGAGAATTGAGTAGTAATCTGAGGTTTTTCCTGTGTTTTCCTTTCCATCCGCACATGTCGTTCACTTAAGGACCCTGTGATCGTGTGTGAGAATTGGAGGCTTCTGATTCCCTCCGTCTATGCCACGAAACAAGCTCCTTCCATATAGGTGGTGTTTCGTGGCATTAATATGGACTCATTTACCTCCAATTATCTGACCACATCACAGAGTCCCTATACTGTCAACATGTACCCGTTAATCAAACACATCACCATTAACTTTACTCTGCTTGGTATGTTAAAAAAAAAAAAAAAAAAAAAAAAGTGCAATCCTCGCGTTTTTTTTTTTTTTTTTTTTTTTTTTTTTTTAACCTTGTGTGCTGACGTCTTTACTTTCCATCCCACATAAACCTCTCGACATAAACCCTCTCGAGCACAGATAATCTCCCTCCAGTTTCTTAAGGGCCCCTTGTGATGTAGTCAGAAAATTGGAGGTTATAAGCGAGTCCCTCAATCATTGCCACGAAACACCAACCATATTAAAGGAGCTTGTTTGTTTCGTGGCATAGTCAGGAGGAGGAATCAGAAGCCACCGACTCTCATACATAATCACAGGGTCCTTAAGGAGGAAATTAATTCACTTTTATTACAATGGAGCGCCGTGATTCCTCCAATGTATATATGCCAAGAAACACGATCAGATACAAAAAAAAAAAAAAAAATGGTGTTCTGTTGCTTGGAATATATAGTTTGGAGGAATCAGTTGCTCCAGAATTATATACCAACACTGTACTTCCTCCTTAATTAAGACTTCATACATATCTTACATTCAGTTTGAGGAGTTTGTACTGTGACACAAGGGAAGGGAAGGGAAGGTAAGGCGTAACAGGAGATAAATTAAAAGAGAAAGATACATTAATTTTGATGAGTGGATTTTAAAGGGAAGAAAAAATTGTCAATAAAAATAGAAAAGATGATGAAACCGAAGGAGTAATAAAGAGAGAGAGAGAGAGAGAGAGAGAGAGAGAGAGACCCTGGGAAGACATGATTACCATTAAATAACCGGTGTGGCAAAATGGGGGGGGGGAGGAGGAGGATGGAACGGGGTCAAGGACAGAGGTAGGGGGGTGGGTGGGGAGGGAGAGAAAAGAAGAGGGAGGGAGAGAAGAGAGAGTGAGAGAAAAGAAGAGGAGGAGGGAGAGAAGAGAAAGTGAGAGAAAAGTAGAGGAGGGAGGAGTTAGGAGAAAGTGAGGAGAGAAATATAAAAAGTGACTAGTGGACGAGGAGGGAGAAATAGGGGGGAAGTAAGGAGAAATAAGGGGAGGAGAGAAATAAGGGGGAGAGAAATAAAGGGAGGAGAAATAAGGGTGGTTAGTATGATGGAAGAGCGGAGAGAGGTGTGTCCGGTGGACGAATGAGAGAGTGAGGGAGGAAGAAAGGAAGAGGGGGTGAGGAATGAAGGAGGAATGGATGAGAAAAAATTAATTAAGATTGCTATCTGATGAGAGAGAGAGAGAGAGAGAGAGAGAGAGAGAGAGAGAGAGAGACAGGAAGGAAGATAGCGTGACGCCTGAAACATGTTCCATTCCCTCTCTCTTTCTCTCGCTCTGCGTTTGTCTTCCCTCCCCCCCCCCCCTCCTCTCTCTCTCTCTCTGTCTCTCTCTCTCTCTCTTCCATGTCCTCTCTCTTACCTACTCCTTCATCCATTTACCCTTCCTGCCTCTCTTTCCCTATCTCACCCTCACCCCTTCACACTCTCCACAACCTTACCCCTCCCCCCCTTCCCACCCCCTGACACACACACACACACACACACACACACACATCACGGATTCCCCTCAAATTATTATCTTCACCCATGTAATGCCTCTCAGTCTCACTTGAAGGGGAGTTATCTACTGTGGGGGAATTAGAGGGGTACTGATTCACCCCACGCACACACACACACACACACAAAGAAAGAAAGAAAGAAAGAAAGAAAGAAAGAAAGAAAGAAGAAGAAAGAAAGAGAGAGAGAGAGAGAGAGAGAGAGAGAGAGAGAGAGAGAGAGAGAGAGAGAGAGAGAGAGAGAGAGAGAGAGAGAGAGAGCTTACGAAATATAAGTGTACTGTAATACAATGACAATATTGATGATTTTGTGGGATTAACATGGAATGGGTTGTGGGGGGTAAGGGAGGGGTTGTGGTGTAGGGGGGGGGTAGGGGGAGGAGTGGTCAAGAGAGCTTACAACTGTGGTCACATCACGAGGAAAATAGGTAGGTTGGTAGGGAGGGGGGAGGGATTTATAGGACATACACACACACACACACGCAAGGATACTCACAGATACACGCAGAGAGAGAGAGAGAGAGAGGAGGAGAGAGAGATGAGAGAGAGAGAGAGAGAGAGAGAGAGAGAGAGAGAGAGAGTCTTATTATTATTATTATTATATTTGAGCACGGCAAACCCTAGTGCCTCTCTCTCTCTCTCTCTCTCTCTCTCTCTCTCTCTCTCTCTCTCTCTCTCTCTCTCTCTATTGCATCATCGTAACCATAGAATCCATTCGTCTATAATACTAATAAAATAATCACACCATAATCCCGTTTCAATGCATTAAAAAAATTACACCTATGCACAGAACAATAAACAATAAATTCATAACAACAACATTGGTCTCTTACAGTACATAATTATCAAGCCATTAATTAATAGACGAATACCTAATGGGTGAACTGGAGGGCTAACCATTCCTCCTCCAAAATATACCACGAAAGGAACAGATCCCCCTATTAATTATTATTAGTAACATGCACTGGCTGGGGGTCGTCTGTTTTTTCTGGGGTAGTTTGGAGGAAGGAATCTACAGTAGCTCTATAAGGACCCTCTGTGATCGTGTGAGACTTCTGATTCCTCCTGACTATACCACGATACAAACAAGCTCCTTCCATATAGGTGCATGGTGTTTCGTGGCAATATTTGAGGGATTCACTTTACCTCTAATTTACTGACTATACATCACAGGGTCCCTTAAGGAGAATAGTGTATATATAATGTTCGGTAAGGACTATTGACCCTGAAAAAAAATAAAATAAAATAAACCTACAAGAATATAAATAGCAAAATAAATAATACAAATAATAGTTTCAAAAATTTTCCCTACATTCACTTACACCAAAATGCATATAAATAATTAATTAAATTATAAAAATAATAGCTCCATCGTTTTTCCTATACTAAAAAATCGTTAAATATTCTTCCCTATACTTACGTTGTCGTGTTTGTCGAAGAGGGAGTACAGAGGGAAGGGGGTCCTGTAGAGCAGCCATCACCACCACCACCAAGTCAAAGGTCATTCCAGGTCACAAGCAGGTCATTCCAGGTCAAAGCCATTCCAGGTCACACATAGCAGGGAAGCAAGTGAGTGAGTGGGTCGGTAGGTAGGAAGGAGGGTAAGTGAGTCAGTAGGTGGGTAAGTGAGTAGGTAGGTGGGTGAGTAGGTGGGTAGGTGGGTGAGTAGGTAGGTAGGTGTTGTGAGTAGG
>JAWQEG010002299.1:0-7500 GCA_033782935.1 Petrolisthes cinctipes
GTGTAGTTGTGGAAGGAATGTGGACTGCAGGGTTGAAGTTTCGGGAAACATCTATGCTCGTGCCAATGAGTCATGAGCTCTCAGGCAGAGTGGTTGAGGAATGCTATTATGGACATTTTAACAACTATATTACACAATGAGTAGGTGAAGCTAAGGTAAAGTTGTTCGTAGCCTGAACAGTGAATATTTCTTCTAAATGGATTTCATGTTTAGCATGCAACATTGCATTGTTTTCTTGTTTTTTCTACCAACTCGAGCAGATCGGGCAGATAGGTTGTTTGCTTTGGCCATCATATTTTGGTAAACATTATTTGATGTTCACCTCTGATTTTGTATTTTATTTGTAAGTCACGTTACAGTGGTATTACATGCATAGTAAAATTTTCCTTCATTAGTAAATTACTCCTTCTCTCTCTCTCTCTCTCTCTCCTCTCCTCTCTCTCTCTCTCTTCTCTCTCTCTCTCTCTCTCCTCTCTTCTCTCTTCTCTCTCTGCGCTCTCTCTCTCTATCTCTCTCTCTCTCTCTACTCTCTCTCTCTCGTCTCTCTCAGTCTCTCTCTCTCTCTCTCTCTCTCTCTCTCCTCTCTCTCTCTTCTCTCTCTCTCTCTCTCTCTCTCTCTCTCTCTCGTAATATAAACGTTAAAGTCTACTGTAATCACACTCTCTCTCTCTCTCTCTCTCTTTCTCTCTCTCTCTCTCTCTCTCTCTCTCTCTCTCAAATGAACACTATCTTATCTTATCCAGTCTATTTAGATATGAAATCGTATGGAGATTTAGGACCAATTCCACAGTTGTTCGGTGTAGTTTGTTAGCGCCCAAACGAAAGAATCTAAACTGTGTAAATGACTTTTGACTGATTTATTGGATTAATCTGATGAGTAAAGTTTACAGATATTGTAATAATACTAGTGCTTGATAGTTTTGGTGAATAGGTATACTCAGCTTTTGGGAAATAACGAAGGCTTACGAGTGTGTTTGGGAGGAATTTGACAGAACAAAATAACTATGTGGGACTGGCCCTGACTCCTTGACACTCTACGTTAAACAAATAAGTGTCGAAATATGTGATCTTTTTGCCAATGATAGATTCTTCTTCACCTTCTAATTTTCTTAACTTTTCTTATCATATTCTTTCTTCAACCTTTCCCTCATCTCCACCTCTTCTCCTTCTCTCCTTCTTAGACCCCGTAGGGGGGGTATTGCCTGTAGTGATATGGGCAATACTTTAAGAGTTTTGGCGCCCCTTCGGCCCCAGCCAATCTCTTTCAGTTATTCAACTGTCTCTTTTCTTTCTATTTCCTTCCTGTTTGCTGTCCCACCCTCTTCTATCACCTTCTTCTAGCGCTATATGATCTCGATGTTGCAGCGCCAAAAATCAATCAATCAATCAATCAATCAATTTGCCAATGATAATCAACTGGCATTGATTGTTAAATTAACTGAGTTATGTTTATTTAGAAGCCACACCTGAATGGGGAAGAGGGATCACTCCTAGCAACCAAACGTGTGTTTAACCTCCTAATAGATTACCCGATTTTTGCTAATAAACCTTTTGTAGTGAAAAATAGTGTGTGCATAACAGTAGGTGTTTTACTCTAAATTTGCACATCGTTCACATAATGATTGATTTATTCCAGAGATAACGGTGTGTGGCTGTGGGGAAGAAAAGGGCGAAGTTTTGGAAATTAGGTGGACAATTTGAAGTTCACTGGAAGGCACCGGTTGAGCAGACGGATACGTAGGGTCATTACTTTAGCTAGGAATGTAGTTTGCCAGTCAGTATTTGATGAGCGTTTCAGAGTAACGACTCCTTATAATGATAAAATCCAAAAGATTTTTATTACTTTGTTTATTGTATCACCCGTTACCAATAAATCCTACGAATTATGAAATTACTCCGAAACTATCCATCTCGCATATTCTGTGTATCTTTTCCTCGAATCATCAAGTAATGAATGGATAACGTTAGCTGGTTCGCATATTTCTCGAATTTGGCTGGAGAGCAAGAAGTGCTGGCCAGACAAATGAAGGAAAATTGCGCCTAACATTTAGGAATAAAAGTAACCATAGGAAATTTTTTAAATAGTATCATGGTCTTTCCCAGCTCATTTTACCTACTTGACTGCATTTCAACCCAACCATACTTAATCTAACCTAACTGAACGGATTGCATTGACCAAGCCAGACTTGAAAAATATGCCTCCGGATAGGGGTCCCTCTTAGTGTTGCAGCGTGTTTTAAGATGTGATCTCGGGCACGGACGCGAATATTTCATATTTCTTTATGATGCAAGTAAATCTTGGTTTAATCATTTGTTCTGTCTGACTTTTACTAGGAGCTATTTTTCTTTAGGATTATTACACATACAGCATGATATCGGTAATGTCAATTTATAGACACATTCTTCTTGAATTTGTGTAGCTAACGTTATCCATTCATTACTTGATGACTCGAGAGAAAGATACACAGAATATGCGAGATGGATAGTTTCGGAGTAATTTCATAATTCGTAGGATTTATGGTAACGGGTGATACAATAAACAAAGTAATAAAAATCTTTAGGATTTTATCATTATAAGGAGTCGTTACTCTGAAACGCTCATCAAATACTGACTGGCAAACTACATTCCTAGCTAAAGTAATGACCCTACGTATCCGTCTGCTCAACCGGTGCCTTTCAGTGAACTTCAAATTGCCCACCTACTTTCCAAAACTTCGCCCTTCTCTTCCCCACAACCACACACCGTTTTCTCTGGAATAAATCCATCATTATGTGAACGGTGTGTGCAAATTTGGTAGATCACCTACTACTATGCACACATTAATGTATCTATTAGCAAAACTTGGGGTAATCTATTAGTAGTTTTTTTTTTTTTTTTTTCATTCATTACGCCATAGCGTCAGTCAATAGGCAGACAACAGTACACAAGGGTAGGCGGGACTCACGAGAACCCAATGACCACACACACACACACAGCACACACACATGCGCGCACACACACGCATCACGAAAACATAACAGAATGAAGCACAAGCACACAGACAAATATTTACATCATGACCTATTTAAATTTAAATCCACCAAAACGAGGGTGGTGCACCAAAAGTTCCTCCAGAACCTGATGGTTCAGCAGGTGTCGACAAACCACATCAAGTGGCAGACCCTGGGGCAGCAAGTGTCGGACAGTGGGCAGGCTAGGCAATAGTGGTCTATAGTGTTAGCCCCGAGGCGCCTCGACACAAGCGACACTCAGTGAAGGGAGGCTCACCCTGCATCCCAGCAACCTGCCACGGTGGCCTGGGGTAACCAAGCCTCAAACGAGCAGAGACTACATTGTGCCTCCGAACCATGAGGCCTCGACGACGGTAGGAATATTTGTAACGGCAGACAGACTCGTAATGGGTGATGGAGATGCTGAAGGGCCTCTCTGCATCCCTGCGTTGCCGTACAGGGAGGAGAGCGGCAGAGCGGACTTTAGAGAGGACGTCCAGCACCACGAGGAGGCAGATGGCAGGCTTTCTTTGCGAGACTGTCAACTGTACGCAATAAGGCCAAAAACGATAAAATCTGCTGAATAACAGTAGACTGTGTGGGGCTGAACACTAGAGAGGGAATGAAGGGCAGGTTTGGAGTCACAAAAAATGGCAGCATTCACTCCACATTGACAAACAACACTAACAGCATCCAGAATGGCATACAGTTCACACAATGTTGAGCTAGAGTGGTTACAGAGACGATGGCCAACCCTATTAGTAGGTTAAACACACGTTTGGTCGTTAGGAGTGATCCCTCTTCCCCGTTCACCTGTCTGTGGGCTCAAAACAAACATTTAACAATCAATGAGAGTTGATTATCACTGGCAAAACGATCACTTATTTCGACACTACTAATTTGTTTATTAACGTAGAATGTCAGGGAGCCAGGACTGATTCCACAGTCATTTTGTGTCAGAGTCCTCCCCAAACACACTTGTAAGGCTTCGTTATTTCCCAAAAGCTGATTACTCCTATTCACCAAAACTATCAATTGAGCATTTGTATTATTACAATAGCTGTATACTTTACTCATCAGATGCTTCTAATAAATCAGACATAAGTCATTAACACAGTTTAGTTTCTTTCGTTTGGGCGCTAACAAATCACAACGAACAACTGTGGAATTGGTCCTGCACTCTCTGTTCGATTTCATTAGTATAGTGATAGGATAAGATAGATGGTGTTTATTTCAGAGAGAGAGAGAGAGAGAGAGAGAGAGAGAGAGAGAGAGAGAGGAGAGAGAGAGAGAGAGTGAGAGAGAGAGAGAGAGAGAGAGAGAGAGAGAGAGAGAGAGAGAGAGAGAGAGAAAAAAAAAAAAAATTACAGATGACTTTAAAATTTTATTAGGAGAGAGAGAAAGTATTTAGCAATGAAGGAATTTTACCATGCATGTAATACATTGTAACTTGACTTACAAATAAAATACAAAATCAAAGGTGATATCAAATTATGCTTACCAAAATATGATGGACAAAGAAAACAACCTATCTGCCGATCCTAGTTGGTAGAAAAAACAAGATAACAATCGTGGCAACGAGACGTGAGCTCTGTCAGAACGGCTGAGCAATGTTGCATGCCAAACATGATAACCATTAAGAAGAAATATTCACTGTTCAGGCTACGAACAACTTTCCCTCAGCTTCACCTACTCATTGTGTAATATAGTTGTTAAACTTCCATGATAGCATTCCTCAACCACTGCCTGAGAGCTCATGACTCGTTGGCACAAGTATAGATGTTTCCCGAAACTTCAACCCTGCAGTCCACATTCCTTCCACAACTACACAGCGCCATCTATGGAATGAACTTTGAGGCAGGGTCATGTTCACTACAGAGGGAGAGTGTTGACGATCCGTATAATTTTCGAGCACACACACACACACACACACACACCGCTGCCACATCTACGATCTCTCGATACTGGGTGGCCCAGTCGGAACTGTAACAGACTGTACGTCGACATGTCGGTTATTCGGAGGGGAACGATTAATTTTTTTATCACCAACATGTCAGTCAATCGGTCCTAAGGGGTTCAGGGCTCAGGGTTACAGTAAGGGATATTTAAGGGTATGTAGTAACTTATTAAGGGCCGTAAGTAAGCGTAAGTTGGAGAAATAAGGGTTATTAAGGGTTAAGTAAGGGTGGGTGGTAATGGCGGTGGAAGATTCTGGTCTGATAAAAATATTAGAATTATTTTATTTATTATTATTTTAAGGGTCATTCAAGGGCTCACTGTTATTTAAAGGGTTAGTTAAGTGTATATAGTAACTTATTAAAGGCCGTAACTAAGGGTAAGGTGGAGAAATAAGGGTTTTCAGGGTTAAAGTAAGGGTGGGTGGTAATGGCGGTGGTAGATTGTTACGTTAAATATTAGAATTATTTTATTTATTATTTTAAGGGCCACTCAAGGACTCACTGTTATTTTAAGGGTTAGTTAAGGGCATATAGTAACTTATTAAAAGCCGTAAGTAAGGGTAAGTTGGAGAAATAAGGGGATTTATTGATAGGGATTTAACAAGAAATATATTAATTAAATTTATTTATTTCAGAAGTGGGATTACAGAAGAAGGATTTGCATACAAGGATTTACACCAAGGGATTTACAGAAGAAGATTACACGCAAGGGATTAACATAGAAGGATTTACATATTTCAGAAGAGGGTTAACGTAGAGGGATTTAAACGTTTATTAATCCATGATGGCTGCCAATAATAATCCTAATAATAATAATAATGGCCTGGATATTGAAGCTGTTATTAATGAAGTACTTAAGAATAAAACGAAAAGGTAATTATTACAATTATTATTATATTATTGCTGTTATTATTATTATTTTCGTTATTATTATTATTATTACTATTTTTATTATTATCATATTACTATTATTACAATCATTATTATTACTATTATTATTATTACTACTACTATTATTATTCATATTACTATTATTACTATCTATCTATCGCTGTGCCATATCCTCCAGGATGTCGGCAACCATGGATCTCCACTCTCTATGGTCTCGTGTGTTTCTGATGAACTGTCCGCGTGTCATCGCTCCTGGTACCATCTTCAACAATCCATCTATGTATTTTATTCTTGGTCTTCCTCTACCTCTGCTTCCCTCCACCATTCCTGTCATCATCAGATCCTCCAATCCTTCTCTCCTCATTACTTGGCCGAAAAACTTCAGCTGTCGTCCTCTCGCTGTTGCCATCAAGTGTCGTCTCTCTCCCACCATTTGTTCTTCTGGCCGTCCATGGTATTTTCATCATTCTCCCTCCACATCCACATTTCCATCGCCTCAAGTCTTTTCACCATCTCTGCTCATATTGTCCAACTTTCCACTCCGTATAGTAAAGTTGACCACACGTACGTTTTTACCAAACTTTTCCTTGTTCGTATCGACAGCTTCCTGTTTGTCAACAAGTTCCTCATATTACCATATGCATCTTTTGCTATTCCTATTCTCCTTTTGATTTCGGCGTCACATCTCACATCCTCTGTCACCACACTTCCTAGATAGTTGAAATTCTTCACCTGTTCCACCAATCGGTCTCCACATCGCAACCCCATCCGTGGACCTGGTATATTCTTTGTCATTACCATGCATTTTGTTTTTCTGGCGTTAATTGTTAGTCCTCTGTTTCCACTCTCTTGTTTCACTCTATCAAACATAACCTGCAGCTTCTCACTTGTGTCCGCTATCAAGACTGTGTCATCTGCATATCTCAAGTTGTTAATGTTATGTCCTCCAACCCTTATACCTTCACAATCACTGATATCCCTCATTATTATTTCTCCATATAGCGAGAACAGATCTGGGGATAGCACACATCCCTGTCTAACTCCTCGTTTTATATTTTGAGGTTGGGTTTCTTCTCCGTTTACTCTCATACAAGCCTTCTGTCTCCAATACAGGTTTTTTATCAGTCTATATTCTTTTCCCGTAACTCCTATGCTCCTCAATATCTCCATTAGGTCTACATGTCTCACTTTATCGAATGCTTTTTCACAGTCGATAAAACACACATACAGATTTCTTTGTTTTTCTATTACTCTCTCAGCTATTTTTCTCAACATAAATATTGCATTGCTTGTACAGTTGGACACATGAATGGGTGGTACAGCCCAGGTGAAAGATACTTGTCCCATTTGAGTAACCAGTGTCTATTATGAGGTAGTTGCTTTTTATTACCATCCTCAATACTGACTTCTGACCCTCCTATTTACCAATCTAATCTAACCTAACCTAACCAGTGTCTATTATGAGGTAGTTGCTTTTTATTACCATCCTCAATACTGACTTCTGCCCCTGATGATGTCTCCTATTTGGCACTAATAAGGAACTTGATATTGGCAGAAATTAACCATCTTTCACCTGGGCTGTACCACCCATTCATGTGTCCAACTGTACCTCTTCCTTGAACGAATCCACATTGCTCCTCAGAAACTTCCTGTCTTATTT
>JAWQEG010002299.1:10000-17500 GCA_033782935.1 Petrolisthes cinctipes
TTTTCTAATTTAGTGATATGTTTCTTTAAATATGTGTGTGTGTGTGTTAGGGAGAGAGAATGTGTGTGTGTGTGTGTGTTAGGGAGAGAGAATGTGTGTGTGTGTGTGTGTGTGATAGGGAGAGAGAATGTGTGTGTGTGTGTGTTAGGGAGAGAGAATGTGTGTGTGTGTGTGTGTGTTAGGGAGAGAGAATGTGTGTGTGTGTGTGTGTGTGTGTGTGTGTGTGTGTGTGTGTTAGGGAGAGAGAATGTGTGTGTGTGTGTGTGTGTTTGGAGGCTTCTAATTCCTCCACACTATGCCACGAAACAAGCTCCTTCCATATAGGTGGAGTTTCATGGCAATATTTGAAGGACTCGTTTACCTTCAATTATCTGACTATATCACAGGGTTCCTTAAGGAGGTAATTCACTTTTATTACATTAAATATTACATTACATAACATTAGATATTACGTTAAATATTATTGTAGTAGGTTATTTCTTATTTATTCTTTTTTGGTATATTGGAGTGCCTTGATTCCTCCAATGTATGCCAGGAAACAGAACCAGAAGAACAAAAATAATGGTTTTCTGTTGTTGCTTGGAAAAATAGTTTGGACGAATCAGTTGCTCCAGATTTACCAAAAACACATAATAATTTCCCCCATGACTGTCCCACTTGTCAATGACCTTCTTCCTCGGGTGCCATATGACCTTGGCTGTTATGTTGCTTAATATCAATCAATATTTACAGGTCACACCACCAAGATGGAGGACATATAAATATTTACAAGAGTTCTACTGTAAGAAACACAAGTGATGTGAGTACTTGGTGTGGGGTTCTTAAAGTTTGGGGGGTGCCGGAGTATGGGGACAGGCTTGTGGGGGTGGGTGGTAGAAAGCCTGTCCCCTTTTTCCACCCCCCCCCCAAGCCTGTCCTCCAACCCCCCCCTCCCAGCACCCCAGACCAACACCCTACACCAAGCACCCCAGGCTAACACGACCAGAGAAGGCACCAAGGCTCGGCTATAAGGCCAAGCAGGGTATGTAATATGTATATACTGTATATGTCTCAAGTGGGTATATTATAATATGTTTGTATGTCTGTCAAGTGAGTATATTATATTGTATATATATATATATATATATATATATATATATATATATATATATATATATATATATATATATATATATATATATATATATATATATATATATATATATATATATATATATATATTGTTACGACCCCTCAATACCAGACCCGTTGGGTCATTTGCAGCGAACTACCCAGCCAGGAATCAAGATGGTCAGGCAGATTATCCCCTAGTTTAAGCTTCAATCAATCAGATCTTTACCCCTCTGCCAATGGGAGGAGGATTTGGTTAACGTCACGTTTTGGCGGGAACTAAAACTGTATAAATAGCGAGGGTAGGTGGTTTAAGGGGATAGTATACTTTTGATAGATTGGAGTTCCTTGATTCCTCCAGTATATGTCAGGAAACAGGCCCAGGTGAAGAAAGATAATGGTATCCTGTTGCCTGGAATAATTTGGAGGAATCATTTGCTCCAGGTTTACCAACAGTGTACTACCCCCTTAAGGTAGGACTGCACAGAGAGCTTTCATATTGTGTACATATCTTGTGTTGTGTATCAGTCTTCCACCAGGATCTTCTCAGGGTATCTTTTACCTCTGCCCACCTCTTACTTCATTGTGTTGAGTATACATATATATTACTTTTACCTCTGCCCTCTCCTTGCGTATAAGTGTAGCCTAGACAAATAGGACATCAGTTTAGGTCTGTGAATTCTATAGGTGGTGTTACTTGTATTTGTGGTATTTAATATTTTGCAATGTATGTTTTCCCTTGTTTATATTAATTTATGTGTTTTTAATAATATAATTATACTGTTAAAATTACTTTATCTTTCTCAATGCCCTTAAGTTATACTGATGTTGCAGTCAGAACTATAAAGCGTTCACTCTTCAATCTTAAATCTAGTGTTGGGCCCAATGTCCAGGCATGGCCAGTAGAGATTGGAATAACAAGTACATAGGGCGTAACAGTACGTAAATGCCTGTGTGTGTGTGTGTGTACGTAAATACCTGTGTGTGTGTGTGTGTGTGTATGTAAATACCTGTGTGTGCGTGTGTACGTAAATACCTGTGTGTGTGTGTGTGTACGTAAATACTTGTGTGTGTGTGTGTGTGTGTACGTAAATGCCTGTGTGTGTGTGTGTACGTAAATACCTGTGTGTGTGTGTACGTAAATACCTGTGTGTGTGTGTGTGTACGTAAATACCTGTGTGTGTGTGTGTACGTAAATACCTGTGTGTGTGTGTACGTAAATACCTGTGTGTGTGTACATAAATACCTGTGTGTGTGTGTGTGTGTGTACATAAATACCTGTGTGTGTGTGTGTATACGTAAATACCTGTGTGTGTGTGTGTACGTAAATACCTGTGTGTGTGTACATAAATACCTGTGTGTGTGTACATAAATTCCTGTGTGTGTGTGTGTACGTAAATACCTGTGTGTGTGTGTGTGTACGTAAACACCTGTGTGTGTGTGTGTCCGTAAACACCTGTGTGTGTGTGTGTACGTAAATACCTGTGTGTGTGTATGTGTACGTAAATACCTGTGTGTGTGTGTGTACGTAAATACTTATGTGTGTGTGTGTGTGTACATAAATTCCTGTGTGTGTGTGTGTACATAAATACCTGTGTGTGTGTGTGTACTTAAATACCTGTGTGTGTGTGTGTGTGTGTGTGTGTGTGTGTGTACATAAATACCTGTGTGTGTGTGTGTGTATGTGTTCTTACCTATTTGTATCTTTACAGGATTGAGTGCAGCTTGTAATGTCCTGTATTTTAAATGACAATTATCATATTTTTCTTTAAAGTTATGTGTGTGTGTGTGTGTGTGTGTGTGTGTGTGTGTGTGTGTGTGTGTGTATGTATGTATGTATGTTTTTGACACACACCACTTCTTCTGGTGTGTAAGTGTGTGTGTATGTATGTATGTTTTTGACACACACACTTCTTCTGGTGTGTATGTGTGTGTGTATGTATGTTTGTTTTGTGTGTATGTATGTATGTTTTTGACACACCACTTCTTCTGATAATTTGTTCCATTTTTATATTTAAAAAATTATATTTCTCTACATCTTTGTCTCTTCTTCTTTTAATTAATTTTTTACTGTGTCCTCTCATTATTTTATTATTTAACTTTGGCTGTTTTTTTGTGAAGCATATATTTTAGTGTGTGTGTGTGTGTGTGTGTGTGTGTGTGTGTGTGTGTGTGTGTGTGTGTGTGTGTGTGTGTGTGTGTGTGTGTGTGTGTGTGTGTGTGCATATTTAAATTGTGTGTGTGTGTGTGTACGTAAATTGTGTGTGTGTGTGTGTTTTCTTGCTGTATGACTTGTTTAATTTCAGCTAAATTATTAACAATACATACTATCTACATTTGAGTATATCATTATTATTTTTGTGAACCACTTAATACAATTACTGACTTAGAGTTAATGAAATAATGTTATTGATATTAAAGGAACACTTTGTTTATAGGTTGTTGTTGTTGTTGAAGTTCCTCAAGGTGTCTGGCCGAACAGCCCCAAGCTCCTGAGGAAGGCCATGAAGGTGTCTGGCCAAACAGCCCCCAGCTCCTGAGGAAAGCCATGAAGGTGTCTGGCCTAACAGCCCCCAGCTCCTGAGGAAGGCCATGAAGGTGTCTGGCCAAACAGCCCCCAGCTCCTGAGGAAGGCCATGGTTCTAGTGGGGTTGGTTGTGACGGTTTGGCCCCAACTGGGCGCCTCCCCTCCATCCTAACCTAACCTAACCTAACCTCCATCCATATTGGGCTGGTCCCGTCGGTCCAGGTGGGGGGGGGGGGTCCCACAACAAAGACGTATTTACAGGTTATATACAGTAGGTGTCAAATATAATGATCCATATATGAGTAACTCACGTAAGAGTTTGACAGTTTCTCTCTGTTCCTTAGTTGATAAACTTTCCAATAAATAGGTTAAGTATCATCTTTTAATTTACCACAAGTAGCTACACACAACTGAAAGCAATAACACACACACACACACACACGTTAACTAACATATTTTAATTTACCACAAGTAGCTACACTCTACTTTAAGCAATAACACATACACACAGGTTAACTACCATATTTTAATTTAATACAAGTAGCTACACACTACTTAAAACAATAACACACACACACACACACGTTAACTAACATATTTTAATTTAATACAAGTAGCTACACACTACTTAAAACAATAACATCTTATGTGAACGTGAAAACATTACACAGTAAATTGTTTGAGATACCCATATGTGGATGATTATTATTGACACCGACTGTATGTATGTATGTATATATGTGTTTGAGATTCCCATATGTGGATGATTATTATTGACACCAACTGTATGTATGTATGTATATATGTGTTTGAGATACCCATATGTGGATGATTCTTATTGACACCAACTGTATGTATGTATGTATATATCTGTTGTTGTTGTTGAAGTTCCTCAAGGTGTCTCCCGAGCAGCCCCGAGCTCCTGAGGAAGGTCATGGCCTGAACCGGGCTTTCCCACAGTGCCCTCAGAGAGTGTATGTTGTGTTGTTGGCGAGTGTGGTTGTGTGCGTTGCAGTCTTCAATAATGTGTTTAATAAAATGGGGTGCTGTGTTGCATCCCGGACAGGCATCCGCAATGGCTCCATCCAGCCTCTTCTGATATGTCAGAAGGGCCGGGTGGTGGCCACACCGCAGCCTGGCCAGGTGGACTCTGTCCTCACGGGGAAGGGAGGATTCGGATGGGTGGATATCAGGAGGTGGTGCATGCAGCTGAGTGTTGTTTTTGAGTGTTTGGATGGATTGATGGGTGATTGGAGTATGGATATTCAGATGGGTGGATGTCAGGAGGTCGTGCATGCAGCTGAGTGTTGTTTTTGAGTGTTTGGATTGATTGATGGGTGATTGGAGTATGGATATTCAGATGGGTGGATATCAGGAGGTCGTGCATGCAGCTGAGTGTTGTTTTTGAGTGTTTGGATGGATTGATGGGTGATTGGAGTATGGATATTCAGATGGGTGGATGTCAGGAGGTCGTGCATGCAGCTGAGTGTTGTTTTTGAGTGTTTGGATGGATTGATGAGTGATTTGAGTATGGATGTGTTTCTGGAGATTGGTTTGGGGTGGGCAGGGTGTAAGAGATGATAGTATTAGTGTATGGTATCGTGTACTGGGTGTTGTTTTAATGTTCCTTGGCATGTGTGTGTGTTGTGTCAAGTAGTGTAGTGGATGGTGTGGGTTTGTGGAGGCTGCAGCAAGTGTTTGTGTGTGTGTGTGGGTGTTGTGCCATGTAGTGTAGTGGATGGTGTGGGTTTGTGGAGGCTGCAGCAAGTGTTTGTGTGTGTGTGTGTGTGTGTGTGTGTGTGTGTGTGTGTGTGTTGTGCCATGTAGTGTAGTGGATGGTGTGGGTTTGTGGAGGCTGCAGCAAGTGTTTGTGTGTGTGTATGTGTGTGTGTGTGTGTGTGTGTGTGTGTTGTGCCATGTAGTGTAGTGGATGGTGTGGGTTTGTGGAGGCTGCAGCAAGTGTGTGTGTGTGTGTGTGTGGGTGTTGTGCCATGTAGTGTAGTGGATGGTGTGGGTTTGTGGAGGTTGCAGCAGCAAGTGTTTGTGTGCCTCTCATATCAAGATGATCCTTGATTTTGAGGACTTTGGTTTCATAGTGTAGGTGGTCTGTGGGTGTGGTAGCTGTGTAGCAAGTCATTGTCTTTAGGGCTCTGTTCTGTATGGTTTGAAGGGTGTTGTGATGAATCTCAGTGGTCTGTGGGTGTGGTAGCTGTGTAGCCTGTCATTGTCTTTAGGGCTCTGTTCTGTATGGTTTGAAGGGTGTTGTGATGAGTCTCAGTGGTCTGTGGGTGTGGTAGCTGTGTAGCCTGTGATTGTCTTTAGGGCTGTGTTCTGTATGGTTTGAAGGGTGTTGTGATGAGTCTCAGTGAGGTTTGAAGCCCAGGCAGGGCTTGCATAATCCATCACTGATCGAATATATTGTTTGTATACTGTGGTTGTGGTTTCTTTGTTGTGTCCGAATGTTGTGCTGGCAAGTGATCTGAGGGCTTTAAGTCTTTGCATGCATTTATTTTTGATGGTCGTAATATGTTGTTTGAATGTCATGGATGTATTGTATGTTATGCCAAGTATTTTACTCAAGTTGTTCAGCTTGTTGTTGGTGAGTGTGTTTGTGTGTTGTTGTGTTGTTGGTGAGTGTGTTGGTGTGTATGTTGTGTTGTTGGTGAGTGTGTTGGTGTGTATTACAGGTATACATAATGGTTCCATCCTCTCTCACCCCCCTCTCACCCTTCTCTCTCACCCCCCCTCTCCTTCCCTCTCCCTTTCTCACCCCCCTCTCCTTCCCTCTCCCTACCTCACCCCCCTCTCCTTCCCTCTCCCTACCTCACCCCCCTCTTCTTCCCTCTCCCTACCTCACCCCTCCTCTCCTTCCCTCTCCCTACCTCACCCCCCTCTCCTTCCCTCTCCCTACCTCACCCCCCTCTCCTTCCCTCTCCCTACCTCACCCCCCTCTCCTTCCCTCTCCCTACCTCACCCCCCTCTCCTTTCCTCTCCCTACCTCACCCCCTTCTCCTTCCCTCTCCCTACCTCACCCCCCCCTCTCCTTCCCTCTCCCTACCTCACCCCCCCCTCTCCTTCCCTCTCCCTGCCTCACCCTCCTCTCCTTCCCTCTCCCTACCTCATCCCTCCCCTCTCCTTCCCTTTCCCTACCTCACCCCCCTCTCCTTCCCTCTCCCTACCTCACCCCCCCTCTCCTTCCCTCTCCCTACCTCACCCCCCTCTCCTTCCCTCTCCCTACCTCACCCCCCTCTCCTTCTCTCTCCCTACCTCACCCCCCTCTCCTTCCCTCTCCCTACCTCACCTCCCTCTCCTTCCCTCTCCCTACCTCACCCCCCTCTCCTTCCCTCTCCTTACCTCACCCCCCTCTACTTCCCTCTCCCTACCTCACCCCCTCTCCTTTCCTCTCCCTACCTCACCCCCCTCTCCCTACCTCACCCCCCCTCTCCTTCCCTCTCCCTACCTCACCCCCCCTCTCCCTACCTCACCCCCCTCTCCTTCCCTCTCCCTACCTCACCCCCCCCTCTCCTTCCCTCTCCCTACCTCACCCCCTCTCCTTCCCTCTCCCTACCTCACCCCCCTCTCCTTTCCTCTCCCTACCTCACCCCCCCTCTCCCTACCTCACCCCCCCCTCTCCCTACCTCACCCCCTCTCTCCTTCCCTTTACCTACCTCACCCCCCTCTTCTTCCCTCTCCCTACCTCACCCCCCCCTCTCCTTCCCTCTGTGTGTGTGTGTGTGTGTGTACGTATTATTTCTGTGTGTGTGTGTGTAGGTATTCTTTCTGTGTGTGTGTGTGTGTGTGTGTAGGTATTCTTTCTGTGTGTGTGTGTGTAGGTATTCTTTCTGTGTGTGTGTGTAGGTATT
>JAWQEG010002299.1:22500-145000 GCA_033782935.1 Petrolisthes cinctipes
TGTTTCACCTTAGGAGATGAAGCTTGCGACGGAAGCGGAATGAACATGGGTGTAAATATTGTAAATAGGAATAATCTTTCCTTTCTTGCCTTATTTTGGCCTACAGGCTGAAACTTACTTTGGGGTGGTAACATTGTTGATGTGGCAATTGTGATAATCTCGTTCCCAAATATACATAACATTGGAACCGGAAGTGACGACAGAGGTTGTAATATTGTGATAACCCCTTCATAGGTAGTAGGGGTTAGGTAGCCCCACCCAGGGAGGTACTACCGCTGAGGCAACGGGAGATTCAAGGAAGTACCTGATTCCATTTTTTCCCCCAGGCCTCAGTTGCTGGTTACACATCTTCTGCCTCACACATCTATGGGGAGCCAGGTAATCCCTTACACTACACACACATCCATACAAACTACATTCACTTACACTCCTATCCTTGACATTAACATACCAACTTCTCACAACTCAACATGAAAAACAATACAAGCGCAAACACATTTTAAAACTTCATACCATGGCTGACGCAACTATTTGAGCAAGCGCGGTGGTTTCTCGGATGACCACCACCGGCAGGGCGGGGTCTTTGACACAGGGCCCTCCCGGTCGTCATCACGCGACTGTGTCAGCACCAGCCATGATGCATAAAACAACTGCTCGTCAGCACAATGAATTAATTATGTTTGCAAATATTCGGGGGCTTCACTCCAACATTAACTCGGTACACTTACTTCTTCAAACAGAAACCCCTAACATTCTTTTCCTCACTGAATGCCAGGTCACTCCCTCTTCTGACCTGACTAACTACAACTTTCCAGGCTATATTTTAATGTCAAATTTTAGATCAAAGGGAGGCGTTTGCTGTTTTTCTAGATCAACAATATCCTTGGAGAACATTTTCAATCTCGCATCACCAGATTTTGATTACTCAATTTACAAGCTAAATTCTTCAGGCTTAGTTAAATATTATTGTTGTATTTACCGATCACCAAATGCCTCCCCAGATAATAGCCTCTTTGATTCCCTGACCTCCATTCTTTCTGATTTAAACATTAATGCTGCATCTGATATATCCTTACTGGGTGATTTTAATGTCCACAATGTTGAGTGGCTCACTCATTCGGCCAGAACTGATGAACCTGGGCTTGAATGCGAGTTATTCGCAGACTCATTCAATCTCACCCAACTAATCAAGCACCCCACTCGCATACCTGATAATCCAGAACATAGACCGCACCTACTTGATTTGTTTCTTACTACTAATCCCGAAACATATAGTGTTGAAGTGAAGTCCCCTCTTGGATCCTCAGACCATTGCCTCATTGCAGTCTCCTGTTCCCACTCCTCCCTACCCATCCACTCTGAACCCATCCGAGTGACCAAATGGCACTATGATGCAGATTGGGTGGGGTTCCGTGACTTTTTAATTAACATTCCTTGGTCATCATTTTACTCTACTGACTCAGATAGCTTCCTGAACCATATTACTGACTTTATAAAAATAGGAATGGAAACATATATCCCTCACCATCAATACTCAAAAAGATCTAACTCTCCAAAATGGTTTGATCACAGCTGTGCCAGAGCTACAGAACAAAAATAAATAGCCTATAATGCCTATACAAAGTCGAAAACTCTTCAGTCATACAATTATTTCAAAATTGTCAGATGCCATGCTAAAGATGTAACTAATTTAGCCAAATCTAACTTCATACATAAACAAGTCAATAAATTACTGAATAATCCTAATGATAATAAGATCTTTTGGTCAACAGTAAACTCATTCAAATCTAACTTCAACCAAGGTTCATCTATTCCCCCTTTAAAGAATAGCAATGGAAATCTCATATGTGATCCACGTGGTAAAGCAAATCTTTTGGCCAATATCTTCGCCACAAATTCAAACCTCAATGACACTGCTCAAAACATTCCCATTTTGAATTTTAACTCCCCAGAAAGTCCACCCTTAATAATTCATACAAGACAAGTGCGGACCATTTTGGAGAATCTATCTATCGACAAAGCTCCAGGGCCAGATGAAATTCCTCCCACTGTATTAAAAAATTGCTCAAAAGAATTAGCTCCAATTCTCTCAAAATTATTTCGTGTATGTCTCCATACCTCGTCCTTCCCAGCCGCCTGGAAAGAAGCCAATGTACAACCAATTCCCAAAAAAGGAGCTACCGCAAATCCATCAAATTACAGACCAATTGCCATCACGTCTACTCTCGGTAAAATATTTGAAATAGTTCTTAACAATCACTTTGTAAAGCACCTTGAGAAAAATCATCTGCTAAATGATAAGCAATATGGCTTTAGACAGAGACGATCTACTGTGGACCTGCTCTGTTATTTCACAGATAACATATTCCAATCAACTGATAAACATGGAGAGACTCACACAATTTGCCTTGATATATCTAAAGCCTTTGACAGAGTATGGCACAGATCATTACTGTCTAAGCTTCCACATTATGGCCTTCAATCTTTTGTTCCCCTAATTAATTCATATCTTAGCAACAGAATATTACGTGTGATGGTAGATGGTCTGTATTCCGACTTTCATCCCATTAATGCTGGTGTTCCTCAAGGAGCGGTCTTGGCTCCAACTTTGTTCCTCATTCATATTAATGATCTTTTGTCAGTTACTCAGAATTCAATTCACTCCTATGCTGATGATTCAACTATTCACAGTTCCTTCTCATTTAATGATAGTTTTACTCAACACAATATTTTAGAATACAAACTTGCCACTTCAATTTTATTAAATGAAGACTTAATGAAGATCTTTGATTGGGGACAAAACAACCTAGTTTCTTTCAATGCAAATAAAACTAAATACATCCCGTTCTCGAATAGATCAGATAATCAAGATTCTCACATTATTTTCAATAATACAAATATCCCCAAGTCCCACAGAATTGATCTCCTTGGTGTAACTTTAAATGAAAACCTCAGTTGGACTCCCTATGTAAAATCCATTGCCAAAACTGCATCTAGGAAGATGGGACTTTTATACAGAACTTGTAATTATTTGACTGACGAGCAGTTAGCAATAATATATAAGAGTCATGTGCGTTCCCAGATGGAATATTGTTCACCTCTGTGGGCTGGTTGTGGATCGGTAGTGTTAAGACAATTAGATAAAATTCAAAACAGAGCTATCAGACTGATCAATAATCCTATGATCACTAATACATTCCCTCCCTTATCAGTACGTAGAAATGTTGCTTCCCTTGCACTATTTTATAGATACTTTTATAAGAAATGTTCGGATGAACTTGCCCTAATTATACCACCCCTTCGCGTCTTCCCACGGAGGACTAGGGCAGCTGAGAATGCGCATGAGTTCACACTGACTCCTCCACGTTGCAGGACAACTGCTTACAAAAATTCATTTACTCCCCGTACTACTTCCCTGTGGAATTCTCTACCAAAGGAATGTTTTCCAGCAAGTTATAACCCCCAGCAATTTGAATCCAGTTATTTTAAATATTTTATGAGTGGAGGATGCCAATAGGCAAATGGAACCATTTATTTATTTGTTTTTTCCTTTCCTCCACTCACTATATGTAAAAAAAAAAAAAAAAAAATGATGATGAGGATATAATTAAGACTGAATCTTATTTTATGTGAAAGGCTTATGATAACCAGGTTTCATTGAATAATCTGTTGAGTGTTAATTTAAAGTTGTCATAAAGATTTAATTATGTGGAAGTGTGTGGCATCTTTCCCGCCTGGCCAAGCGAGAGAGAGGGAGGGTAACTATCTCCACTCTTCTTTCTCGACCCGTGCAGGTAACGTGTGATATCGAGGTTATGAATATTTGTTCCAAATTGAGACTTTAAAGAGTACAGTAACAAATTCCTGCCTCTGTGTTGAGGTTTGGTAGAGGCTATCTTGGTGAATAATTATTTTTGAAATCTTATGGGTTCACTCAGGGAGTGTAATTATTTGTTTTAAATTAATGGCTCACTCTTCTCTTTCGACCCGACCAGGCTCGACCAGCTGTGACGCCATATTGTCCAATTGGAAACTTGCCTCATCTGTTGGTGAACTGGCTTAGGAATTAGGGTGTCAGGCATTAGGTTATTATTATTATTTTTGGTAAAAGTCACTAGTGCAGTATTATTTTTGGTAAAGCCACTAGTTGGATATTATTATTATTTCTGGTAAAAGCCACTAGTTGGCCAGTATTATTGTTGGTAACGCCACTAGTTGGCCAATATTATTTTTTGGTAAGCCACTAGTGCGGTGTTTTGGTAAAGCACTAGTTGGCCTGTGTCTTGTTTTTTTTTGTAAATGCCACGTGTATGGCAGGTGTCTAAAACTGTAAGCAATTCTGCTGGAAACTGACTCCTACTGTAGTTGATTGTGATTGCGAAGTCTAGGTCCATTCACACTTGGGAGGGGGGTGGTATAGTAAGTGGGAGTCCGGTCTCCAGTGGTGTGCTACAGGTGGTATATGTATTATATTTTATTATTTTTGTACTTAATTTTGGGGTCGACTAAGAAAATGTCTAATCTCTAATCTAAATCATTTTCTATTTTTGTATATTGTCAAGGTGTAAGGCTGTGTTCTAGTCTAGTTTTTGTAATGAAGTTTCGAGTAGAGTAAGGGGGAAGGTAGTATTTGAAATCATTGTATTAAATCTATTGGGTAAATTTTAGTTAATAAGGGGGGCGTAAGTACAGTATTAATCAAACCTTTATTTTTTTTCTTTTGTGAAAGCTTTGTCATTATAATAATTATATATTTTTTTTTTATTTATTATATATGTAAATTGATTGGTCTCACAATAATAAATCACTGGGTCTTTCATCTTTGAACAGTAGTTTTTCTGCACTATACCCTGCCACCTGAGGAAGGTCGAAGACAGTGAACACGAATCCAAATATTTTTGTTTGTGATAGTGCAGGGTTTTGGTTGGGAGCACCGGGAATATCCTGGTGGATCATAAGAACCGAAACCCTGTGTTACACCTTAAGCATTGTCAACCTGTTTTTGGGTACACATTTGTTGAGAGTGTATAAGTGGAGACATTTTATACAGTAGTAGTAGTATAGGGAATAGGGGAACAGGCTTGGGGTGGGTAGAAAGCCTGTCCCCCTATTCCCGCACCCCCCTAACCCACCCCTCAAACCTGTCCCCCTACTCCTGCACCCCTCAAAACCCCCCCAAGCCTGTCCCCTACTCCCGCACCCCACTAACCCCCCCCCCCCGCCCAAGCCTGTCCCCCTATTCCCTGCCTGGTTTCTCTTCTCCCATTATTCCATTGTCTCCTACAATTGGGATATCAGGCCAGCTATAGTTACAAAACAGAGGAATCTTTAACTTTAAACTAGCCCCAAAATTGAGCCACACTGATAACTTAAGTTTGGCCACTATATATAAAATTTTATTGAATTTGAATGTAATTTATTATCACACTCTCAAGGTGGTAATTCTTTTTTGGTACATTGGAGTGCCTTGATTTCTCCAAAGTATGCCAGGAAACAGAACCATATGAACAAAAATAATGGTGTTCTGTTGCTTGGCATATTTTGGAGGATTCAGTTGCTCCAGAATTACCAACACCAAACTCCTCCCTTAGCACACACTTTACTTGAAATTTTACCTACATGGTCACTTGTGTTTGAGCATCCCCTGATGACCACCAACTTGATGGTACTACCAGGAGTGGTCAGTCTATATCTATCTATAGCTGTGACGCCTTGTTCCCTCCAAGGTGGTGGCCACGGCAGAAGTGTCTCCAGTTGTCCCTGTTCCAACACTCCCTGCTTACTTGGTCCAGCCCTCCTCTGCCCCACATGTTTCTCTCCTTTACATACTCTTCCACTCTGTTCCAACACTCCCTGCTTACTTGGTCAAGCCCTACTCTGTCCCTCATGTTTCTCTCCTTTACATACTTTTCCACTCTGTTCCAACACTCCCTGCTTACTTGGTCAAGCCCTACTCTGTCCCTCATGTTTCTCTCCTTTACATACTCTTCCACTCTGTTCCAACACTCCCTCCTTACTTGGTCCAGCCCTCCTCTGCCCCTCATGTTTCTCTCCTTTACATACTCTTCCACTCTGTTCTGCCATCTAACCGGAGGTCTGCCTCTCACACCAAGTGCCACAACTTCACTTCCATACACCTTCTTTACAAACTCCTCACCTTACATTCTCTCTACATGTCCAAACCATCTCAATGTATTACACTTCACTCTCTCAACCACTCCACACTCAATAGCAATTGCCTTCTCACTCATACCACACCTCTCATACACACTCTCATTACTTTCTCCATCCCACCTTGTAAGTCCACATGCTCCTCTCAAGTAACTCATTTCCACAGCACCTATTCTAGACTGGTGAGCCCTACTCCATGTCCATGTCTCCGACGCATATGTCAGTGTTGGCAGGATTATACTATTTCTCAGTCCCTTTTTCACTTCCATACTCACACTTCTACCCTTCATAATCCTCCCCAGTGATCCTATGACCTGTCTACCCTTCACTGCTGTCTCCCTAATTTCTCCTTCCATACTTCCATGTTTACACAAAACTGTAGCCAGGTACATACCTCCATCCTCTCACCCCTCAGAGTCTGCTGTGGTCTAGGTTAGGTTAGGTAAGGTCAGGCTAATTTCAAAATGCCCCATTTGAATATGCCCTATCTTAGAAATGGGGCATTACCAGAGGAAATGCCATAGAAGAAAATAGTCTTGGAATGATATAAATAAGTGTGTAATGAAGGTAGGAAAACCGTACAGGAATTATTTCAATATTTACCAACATTATCACAAAACCATGCCCTCCACTAAATATTTAACACTAATAAAATTATTATATTAACCATTACCACCACTAGATATTTAACAGTGGGACAGTATTAAGAACCAAGAATGTTGTACTTATAGAATGTCAATATAATTATTATATTAACCATTACCACCACTAGATATTTAACAGTGGTATTAAGAACCAAGAATGTTGTACTTACAAAATGTCAATATAATTATTATATTAACCATTACCACCACTAGATATTTAACAGTGGTATTAAGAACCAAGAATGTTGTACTTATAGAATGTCAATATAATTATTATATTAACCATTACCACCACTAGATATTTAACAGTGATATTAAGAACCAAGAATGTTGTACTTATAGAATGTCAATATAATTATTATATTAACCATTACCACCACTAGATATTTAACAGTGGTATTAAGAGCCAAGAATGTTGTACTTATAGAATGTCAATATAATTATTATATTAACCATTACCACCACTAGATATTTAACAGTGGTATTAAGAACCAAGAATGCTGTACTTATAGAATGTCAATACATTTAGAGCCACGTGAGGAAGAGCAATGAATGAAGATGTGTATGGTACAGTTGGACACATGAATGGGTGGTACAGCCCAGGTGAAAGATGGTCAATTTCTCCCAATATCAAGTTCCTTATTAGTGCCAAATAGGAAACATCAGGGGCAGAAATCGGTATTGAGGATGGTAATAAAAAGCAACTACCTCATAATAGACACTGGTTAGGTTAGATTAGGTTAGTTAGGTTAGGTTAGGTTGGTAATTAGGAGGGGCAGAAGTCAGTATTGAGGATGGTAATAATAAGCAAGTACCTCATAATAGACACTGGTTAGGTTAGATTAGGTTAGTTAGGTTAGGTTAGGTTAGGTTGGTAATTAGGAGGGGCAGAAGTCAGTATTGAGGATGGTAATAAAAACCAACTACCTCATAATAGACACTGGTTACTCAAATGGGACAAGTATATTTCACCTGAGCTGTACCACCCATTCATGTGTTCAACTGTACAGTGTGTGCTTTTATAATGATTGTAATGTGAGGAGGTTGTTACTACCCTATAGGGTGTATAGTAAACTACAAATACTAAGCATAGTTTTATTCAGAGAGTATAACAGGCAAGTATGGAGTGGACACAAACACAGTGTGCTGCTGACTTCCTTAGTCTCACTTGCTAGAATTGCCTCAGAGTTGCTTGCAGAATGCTTGCCGTGTTGCTTGTAGAATATTCCTTAGTCTCACTTGCTAGAATTGCCTCAGAGTTGCTTGGAGGATGCTTGCCGTGTTGCTTGTAGAATATTAGAGTTGCTTTGAGAGTACTAGAGTTGCTTTGAGAGTACTAGAGTTGCTTTGAGAGTACTAGAGTTGGTTTGAGAGTACTAGAGTTGCTTTGAAAGTACTAGAGTTGCTTTGAGAGTACTAGAGTTGCTTTGAGAGTACTAGAGTTGCTTTGAGAGTACTAGAGTTGCTTTGAGAGTACTAGAGTTGGTTTGAGAATACTAGAGTTGCTTTGAGAGTACTAGAGTTGCTTTGAGAGTACAGGAGCATTACTTGAGATGGCTTATAGTGTGTGGGTGAGGCAGTAAGACACAGTAAGGTTGAGTTGTCTAGGTGGAACAGAGGCTAACACAAGTGTTCACTGTACTAGCCCAAGGGTAAATAACTAGCACATCCAGGGAATGGTGTTGGCTGGCCTCTGTTTAATTAAGGTCCAATTGTTAGCCAACACCTACAGACTAACTTAATGACAGGTGAGTGTAGGGATCCATAGTTGATCATAGAGGAAGGAGACATGGAAATCAGGAAGTCTAGCGCTTGAGTTACTACTCTACCTCCCTTCACCTCTACCAACAAACAAGGGGAGAGTTAGGCCTATAATACATTACAACAAAAATATAACATTAATGCTAAAGTACAAAGATATATATATATATATATATATATATATATATATATATATATATATATATATATATATATATATATATATATATATATATATATATATATATATATATATATATATATATATATATATATAATATAAGTGGTACAGTGATGGGTGATAGTGGTGCACCAGGGTTCAAGGAGTGTTGAACACCAACTGAACACAGTTCAAACAAGTGAATTTTGTAAACCATTCTCAACGTTGAGAGAGGTTTAGAAGACTCAGTTTTCAAACTCTGTTCAGTTACTCTCCAACACTCCTTGGACCTTAGTCCACCACTATCAGCCATGACTGTACATAAGATACAAAATACAAAGAAATATAAACATAATAATAGTAAGGCACAAAGATACAGTCTGCTTCAGGAATTTGTACACATAACATTGGTTAAATGGGGTCTATATTTTACACATGCTGTAAGGATAATTCTGCTGACTGATTCAAATATTAGCCAAATAATATTACTAGGACATTTTTGGTGTTAGAAAAGTAATGTATTCAATTTTCTAGTTAGGAACTCTTGATGTGAGAGTGATGTATATGAATTCCTGAGGCCGCCTGTACATACATATGATATAAATGGTACCAAAGGGTTTATAAAAGTGTTGAATAGACATGTTAATATAAGTGTAGTAGAATATATACAATACCTGGGTAATATACACAAAACACATTACATCAAACAAACATACCAATAGCAACAACAAAAAATATATATATACTTGGTGGAATAGGTGTTGTACAGCCACAATCAAATATCCACCAACACTTTCATTCCATGGTACAAATTAATCAGTATCATATCAAAATATAATTACATCAACTCAACCCCTTCAATTATTATTATGAGGTGCTGCAAAACCATACACGTGTTGTTCTTTATTACCAAGATATTTACCACGATGGAAGGAAAGTGTGGGTGGATATAATTATTATTATTATTATTATTAGGTGCTGCAAAATCATACACGTGTTGTTCTTTATTACCAAGATATTTACTATGATGGAAGGAAAGTGTTGGTGGATATTTGATTATGACTGTACATAAGTGTACGTGGATAGTGTGGATTGTGAGTCACTAGAGGTCACTACACATTATTATAGAATTATAATTGATTACTACTACTACTAATAATAAGTAACATTGTGATAATTATAAAATAATATTATTGTAAATAATAATTAAAGTGATAATATTAATACAATAACATTATTATAGAATTATAATTGATTACTACTAATAATAAAAATAAGTGGTATTGTGATAATTATATAATAGTAGTATTGTAAATAATGATGAAAATTATAATATTAATACAATGATATTAGTATAAGATAATAATTGATTAAACTGAGAACACACTATTAAAGCAGATACATGGACTTACATTAATAATTAAAAAGAATATGTTAAAAAAAATAATTTAAAGGAGTATATTGATATTAGAGCTTTAATATTATTAGGAATATAATTCCATGTTTTAGGTCTTGATTAATAATAAAGGGAGTGTTAATAAAGTGTTAAATTATAGGTAGATATATGTCAATTTTCATGAGTACAGGTGAAGTAGATAATTATGTTTTGGCTGTAACAACACAGATGTTTTACTTTTGATTTTTTGTATACATGTAAATACCAATTTGTAGCTTATTTATATCACAAAGTTTTATGGAATTTGTTTCTTTAAAGAGAGGTTGTGTTTGGGCAAAGTATTCACTGTTTGTAATAATTCTTATTATTTTCTTGTAAAGTATAAATAGATGTAAGAGATGTGTGGGGTAGGTGTTGTACCAGATAGGTGTACAGTAGTATAGGTGTGCTAACACATGTGTCTTATATAACATTTTAAAAACAGCAATGATTATTAATTCTTTAATTTGATAAAAAAACAGAGATACTAGACTGGATAATTTAAGGATTTGGTTTGTTATGTAATGTTTAAAGGTGATGGTATCATTATATGTTATTCCTAAATAATGTATGTTTATTAATTCTATTTATAATATTCTGGGAACAAAATAGGGAGGGAAGCATTGATGGTGGCTTATTAGTAAATAGCATATAAAATTTTTTGCTTAGGTTTACTGTTAATCTATTATTCAGGCATCATGTATGATAGATTTATAAGTCAGTGTTTGCTGTTTGTATCAAGTCTGTAGGATTTTAACTACTAATATATAAAGTGGAGTCATCAGCAAAAAGGATTGTTTTAAAGTTTTTATATATGTAAGTAATATAATTTATATATAAGAGAAACAGGATTGGACCCAAAACACTGCCTTGTGGAACACTGTATTGAATAGGTAGAGATGAAGATAGACTATTATGGAATTTGGTTGATTGAGTTCAGCTAATCCGATGCATGGTTGATCAGCTGACATTTTGCATCACAGATGAACTATTTCTTCCAGTAGTTGAAATCATCTCTGGAAATTGAGAAAAAGTATAAAATAAATAATGCAATCAAGTGATGTTGAATTAATTCTACTGCAACCCAGCTCAAAATGGTGGGAGGGGACTATTATATATACAAGTATACTGTACGCATATGGGATGTGAAAGAGGAGGGAGAGAGGGAAAAGTATAGCATACTGTATGTATGTACAGTAGTGGAGAGAGAGGACAGTGTGGGGGAGGGGGGTAAAATATTGTAGGAGGAAGGGAGACTCACCTGCCAAGATATGCCCCCAAAGTGTTAAGGCAGATGGGTTTGATTCGGTCTTCCTGATCGCTTGATATGGACGTGTCAGGCACCAACATTTCCACTATGTTCTTGACACCCCTTCGCCACAGGTCTTGTATCATCCTTATCCAGCCAGCCTCGTCCAGGGTTGATCTCGGGAACATAATGTAGTATTCCCTGCAAGGAGTTCACATAGACGGTGGTTATCATCTTATAACTGTACAGGTGTAGGCTACTGTTTGGGTCCAGACAGGTGATTGACACACACTCACTCATTTATGTATTTTACTATGACACACACACACACACAAACACACACACACACACACAGAAGAGGGCATGCAGAGTCATACTCGGCCCTGCCTACACCAGCTACAATAATGCCCTCACCACCCTGAGTCTGCCCAGGCTGACAGCCATGTATGGGCAAGCCCTTAGCAAGTTCGGGGAAGGCTTGCTACGTAACACACGCCACCGTCACCTCCTACCATCTGAGGCCCCCCTACCAGCCAGGGCTACCCGACACAAAAACAAACTGGTGCCGCTAAGAGCCCCTCGCACTGACCGCTATCGCCAGAGTGCTGTTCCCACTTTAGTGCGAAAAATAAACACATAGATTAGTATGTCTCCAAGTTGTAGCCTATAGATCTTAGAATTATTATTAATTTAATCTTCCCCTCTGTAAATTTTCAGTCTCTGACTGCTATGTAAATAAACCGTTAATTATTATTATTATTATTACACACAAACACACACACATACACACACACACACACACACACACTCTCTCTCTCTCTCTCTCTCTCTTTCTCTCTCTCTCTTTTAATGTGAACAAATGCAAAGTTATGCATATAGGCCACAGAAACCTCCGAACAGAGTATAACCTTAAGGGCAATGCTCTCGTAAGCACTGATACTGAGAAAGACTTGGGTGTATCTATCACCAGCGACCTCAAGTTCTCAAAGCAGAGTATTGAGGCGGAGAAGAAATCCCAAAGGATGTTAGGGTACATAAAGCGACAGTTTGGATACCGGAACAAGGAGATAGTACTTTGTCTGTACAATTCCCTTGTCCGACCACACCTGGAGTATGCAGTCCAGCTTTGGAGTCCTTCTTACCGAAAGGATATCGCGTGATTGGAACGAGTGAAAGCCAGGGTAACCAAACTTATACCCTCTCTTAGACACAAGAGCTATAAAGATCGGTTGGTAGAACTCGACCTGTTCTCTTTGGAAACCCGGAGACTGCGTGGTCAGCTTATCGAAGTGTTTAAATTACTACGAGGCTTTGACAAAGTAGACTACAGGGACATTTTCCAACTCAGTGAGGGCACAACCTGGAATCATGGCTACAAACTTGAACTGAAGCGATACAACCGTGATCTGTGTGGTAAATTCTTTACATACAGCATCTGCGGTACTTGGAATGCGCTTTCTGCTGATGTAGTCAACAGCAACTCTGTGGATCAGTTCAAGTCCAGATTAGACAAAGTCTTAAATAATCGTCTAGGTGTTTAAGCCGTTGTGCGAGTGTTCCTTGATGGTTTCACATGACACATTCGAGGACGGTCGCCTACTTGCGCAACTAAACCCACAGGTACCCTCTTTGTATGGATCGTAAGGTCCCCTAGGGTACTTCTTTTCCTTGTAACTCCTTGTAACACTCTCTCTCTCTCTCTCTCTCTCTCTCTCTCTCTCTCTCTCTCTCTCTCTCTCTCTCTCTCTCTCTCTCTCTCTCTCTCTCTCTCGTTAGGTAATTTCTTCACATATAAAATCTGCAATGTCTGGAATCAGCTACCAGCAGAGGTAGTTGATAGTTCCTCGATAGAGCAGTTCAAGAAACAGTTAGACAAAGTTCTGCCAAGCCTGTTAGAATTAAAGTGATTGTTTCCTCCTTTCCTGTACAAAAATTTCCTAGTCCGGCCTTTTTTCCTCCGGGTTAGGTACATTTCCATTTCCATACCCGCAATGCGGGTGGGAGAGGTGGGTGGGGAAAGCCTTCTCTTTACTATACTTTTCTCTCACTATTAGTTAGCAACTACTACTACACCTATGGTACCTCCTTGGTATGGGTCGTAAGACCTTTTGAAGTGCTACTTGTCCTTGTAACTCTCTCTCTCTCTCTCTCTCTCTCTCTCTCTCTCTCTCTCTCTCTCTCTCTCTCTTACTACAATGATTTTTGACTACCACAATTCCTAACACTCCTACTGCTATTTATTACCATCACTAACCATTAATAATAATTCTATTACTACTACTACTATACTTATAGATTACAGTACTATTCTTCTACTTACAAAACTACTACAGCTACTGCTGTTTTGCAACAAATATAGGTAATGTCACACATTATATTATATTGTATAACCTTTTATTCCTGATATTTTTTTCTTCTCTGCATACCTGGAGAGCCTTTGTTAACAATTCATATTTGTAATTTCTAATTTTTCCTTTACCATAGCTTATTGTATTTATTAATTAGTATTAACTTATAATCAATTTATACAACATATGGATAATTTATATAAGTCCTTGTATGATGATGATATAATTTCTCAGAATTTGAAACTAATTGTAATAGAAATAATCTCAGGTCAACGAAATCTTAGCTCTTTATCTAGATATTACAATTTTGAAGACTATAAAACAGCAACAGAGTCATTTTGTAACAATTACCTTGGCATTATTCATATAAATATTAGATCACTTCATATAACTTTGATGTATTAAATTAATTTTTAAATTGTTTACCAAAACCACCTGATGTAATTGTTATTACTGAGACATGACTACAAGAACACACTAAGCATCTGTATTCATTGGAAGGCTATGCTTTGTATCACTTAGTGAGAACTGAAAGAGAACATAGAGAGATTTCTATTTTTACTAATAATATGTTTAAGACAAAATTATTGATTCAGTTTTGCTTCATTAATGAGAATATTGAAGTTTGTACTTCTAAGCTAACATTAGGTGATTCTCAATATGTAATTTTGGTTATCTATAGGCCTAACAGTAAACATATAGGTGTCAATGAATTCACAACTATTATAAATGACCTGTTGAATAATGACATTTTCAGACTTAACAAATCATTACTAACAGGAAACTTTAACATTAATTTGCTGAAACATTCCACTCATGTTCCTACTAATTTATTCCTTAATTCCATGCAAACACTTAATTATTTCCCACACATATCAAGACCTACATGATTTCTCAATGCCCCTGAGCTTGGTCAACCCTCACTACTAGATCAAATCTGGACTAATTTTACACCTCCCTTTCTATCAGGCATCCTACATAATTATATATCACACCATCTTCCTATATTTATCAATATCCTTCAGAAATCTAGACTTAATGCCAAACATAAACTTAATTTCAGATCATTCAATATTAATAATCATAATCTATTTACCAATGAGTTGCACAGGATAAACTGGGAAGAACTAATTAATCTAACCCCTTTAAGATTGCAGCTAAAAAAAATGGTAAAAATTATTAATAACGGCGATTATTTAGCACATACTAGTCCACTCTTCAAAGAATTAAAAATCTTAAGGCTAGATGATATAACTAAACTGGAAATGGCTACACTCATGTATAAAAATAAGAATGAAATGCATGACCTCCTACCATCTCATATTTATAGTGCTCGTTACTACACATTACTACAACTCTTTTCTTGCTAACTGCCAGCAGTACTGGATATATGATCTTTGAAATTTCTAGTTGATGTTTTGGTATGCATAGGTTACAAAGAAAGCTGTACATCTTCTAACTGGTTTATATCAAGGATTCATATGAATTCTCGAGTGTACAATAAATTATAATGCTTACCCTTGTGAAGGCTTGATTAAGTTGGCAACCATCTCACAGGCCCAACTCGCCCTTTCGTCAGTGACATCTAGCAGGGATAACCATATCAAGATGTTGTCATTACCAGGTATGTTTGTGGTGATGGCCGCTGGCAGTACTTCTGGTGTCACCACAACACCTGCAAGTTAATTAGCATCATATATAGACACAGTCACGGTGAAAATCATTTGCTTGTCTATGCAAGGTTATGTACATCTGCAGGAGTACAAGCCTAATTGTAGTACAGTACTGTATTTCCACCAGCTACAAGTTAGTACTGAAGGTGAAAAACAAATCAATACCACACGGTTTAAAGTACAAATCTGACCTATTGTACAGTAAATATATCGTAATCAGTAAAAAAAATTAACAACCTAATTCATAATTATACAGTACAAACCAAAAAAATTGTGTGAATGAAAGAAGTGGCGGTATACCCTTTAGTAGCGGAAGCGCTGATAATCCACAATATTCTAAGTACCTCTTGTTGGATCTCTAGATTTCTTTGATTATTTATATTCATAATGTCAGGGATTGCATTTCATTAGGTATACAGTTAATATAATGTTAACATTACCCCTTAAAATAAGTTTGAAGTTAACGTGCGGCGTGCAATGTCCCTTAGACTTCATGAGATATGAAAGTGTTGATGTCAGAGACGACTGTGAGAAGCGTGTTTGTAAACTCGCTGTTTATTGGTGGAGTATATGACGTCATCAGTATTTGACGTCATGAATGTTCTTTTCATGTAGGCCTATGATTGGGCAAGAAAGGAAACTGATCTGGTAACGCCTTTAGGGAATAATGACTCGTGGGACGTGAAGGATGAGTTTCGGTGCAACTGAAAGTGTTGTGATTGCCCATCGTCAATTTCCTAAGTGGTTTCTTGTTCTAGGTTAAATAGCACTTGGTAAGGTTACTTATTATAAGCCAATTAAACTCACTCATAATGGATTTGAAATTGATAGAATAGTTAAAAGAATTGGTTCCTATGTGGAACATCGAAACAATTGAAGTCATTTAGTGAGCGAATAATCGTGCTTTGAGTTGATTGGTGTGTGATGGAAAACCTCACAAGACTGTATGTTAGACCAATAACTGAATGCTACGTCATCTACGGCTCGTTAGTTACCAAGGGCTTTTTTACTGTCATTTTCATATTCGTGAGACGTGAATTCGAGGTTAGTGTCTGGCATGTCATCGTCTGATTCAGATTTCATCTCTCTCCTGCACCTACCTAAGAAAAAAAGGATTTTGTGTCCTTCTATACATTCCTATATACAAGAAGAACTGTGTTTTAGTAGTGACGAAGGAAGACCGCATGTGAATTTGTATGAATTTAGTAATTCTGACGATGAACATAGTGATTGTGGTGAACTAACTCAGTTATCCGTTAATTTTGATATTGGTGTTAACCACATAATTAACAGCTCTTATGATGAAATAGAAAATATTACATTGGCTGAGAGATTAAAGGGAAAACGAAAACAGACTGATATTCATTGTAGAAAAGAACAATATACAGTGAATTCGTTGTTTAGAGAAGGTAGCAGTAGTGATTTTTCTGGATTTACCAATGTAGAAAGTGAAAGTGAAAATGTAATTATTGGTGTTACCTATGCGGAAATACATACTGAAGACTTTACACAAGCACGGGTTTACACTGATCAAGGTTCACAACAGGAAGAACATTCTTATATTCATTCGTCACTGAAGCATTATAACACTGTGTTTGCATTCTATGAAAATATAACATCTACTGAAGAAAAGTGTCTCGAGTTTCTGAAAAATAATAAGTTAATTCCACTTGATGCTACTCCATGCCCTAAATGCAAGAGTAATAAGAGAAAAGGAGTGCTGAAATATAGAACGTGCAATGAAAAAGATCGGAAATGCAATTTGAGACTAATATGTAGTGGAGGTGGTTGTTGTAAGTACCGAGTGTCACCATTTACTAGTACTTTTTTTGACGGTACAACGTGTAGAATTTCACTGCAGAAAGTATTTCAAATTATATACTTTTTTCTCCATAAATATAGAGTTTCCAATGCTAGGAGAGAAAATGAGGTGGCTGAAAACACAATAACTGACTATTATAATTACTGTAGGGAGGTGTGTGTTGCGGCGATTGCTAGTGATCCTTGTGTTATAGGTGGTCCAGGAGAAGTGGTAGAGATCGACGAGTCTAAGTTTTTTAAAAGAAAATACAATAAGGGACGACTGCTGAGTGCACAAAAGGACGGTTGGGTATTTGGTGGTATACAAAGATCAAATAAAGAGTGTTTTATGGTGAGAGTAAAGGACAGAACTAAAGAAACACTTCTGCCTTTGATTTTTAAGTATATTAAACCTGGAGCTACAATTATTAGTGACGAGTGGAAAGCATATTCGAAATTGCAGCAACTTGGGTATCACCATAGCACAGTTTGTCACAAATTGAACTTTGTCAACCCACAAAACAAAGAAGTCCATACCCAAAACATAGAAAACTCGTGGAGGTACGCTAAGAGTACCTACCCTGAAAGGTACACATCCGTGCAGCTAAGAGATAGTTATCTGCAGGAGTATTTATATCGTAAAAAAATATAAGGATACATTAATTCCGCAGTTCTTCAAAGACATCAGTAAAATATACAAACATCCAGCGATGTAAAAGGTATGTTAACGCATTTCAATTATACAAAATTTGATTTCGGAGTAAAACATTAATTTATCACATCCGACTAGAGCACGGTAATTTGCCCCGGTCACTTTTAAGACGGTTTACACAGGTTATATCCCGGTAGTTTGCCCAGGTTGGGTCCCGGTAGTTTGCCCAGGTTGGGTCCCGGTAGTCTGTCACAGTCCAGGTTAGGTTAGGTTGGGTCAGGTAGGTTAGTCTGGCTCCCAAATATCCCTTACAACCAATGCAGCCTAGGCTGCCTACTATCCTAACTAATATATAATTACTATTATTTAACGCAATGTATGAATAATTTCCCAGCACCTCCTATAACTTATTTTAGCATCCCCAAGAGGTGCTACCACCCAAGGTTGGGAAATGCTGAAGATGGAAAGTATTTTAGAATGCTCCAAAATAATTCAGGTGGTGATTATTATAGTTGGTTAAAAATAACCGGGAGAAATTGTATATTTATTAAATTAATTAATCAGGTGGTAATTATTAGAATTGGCAAAAATAACCAGAAGAAAGTGTATATTGAATAATCAGGTATTGGAGTAAAAATGTATATTAGGAAAATTAACCACATGCGGGAGTAAGCAGTTGTAAAGACGCACAAGGTCATGACGTCATGCTAGGATCGGCTGATGACGTCATAGGAGGCGGGGCCGCCACTGATGACGTCATAGTTTTCAGCCAATCACAAGCATGGATTCATCACGTCTCGATCTCAGGTGCTCAGCTGTTGTTTTTAATCATGGACATATTCAAAAGCCGTGTTTCAACCCCGATCTTTCCCTGATATACTTCATGCCATCCCCACCTATCGAAGTCAATATTGTTGAGGGAAATGAAGGAAATCAATATCTGGGACACAGTGAAAACAGAAAGCCAAATGTATTACTAAAAGAAGTTCTGAAATATATCGCTCCCGCTACTAAAGGGTTTACCGAAGTGGCATTGTATTGTACTTCTATGAGTGGTATTGCCCGTGTAACGCTCCTATTATTTCCTAATAATTAATTCTTAAGTTGTTTCACCTTAGGAGATGAAGCTTGCGACGGAAGCGGAATGAACATGGGTGTAAATATTGTAAATAGGAATAATCTTGCTTTTCTGGCCTTATTTTTGTCCAGCAAACTGAAACTTACTTAGGGAGTTGGTAACATTGTTGATGTGGCAATTGTGATAATATCGTCCCCAAATATACATAACATTGGAACCGGAAGTGACGACAGAGGTTATAATATTGTGATATAATGATGAGGATATAATTAAGACTGAATCTTATTTTATGTGAAAGGCTTATGATAGCCAGGTTTCATTGAATAATCTGTTGAGTGTTAATTTAAAGTTGTCATAAAGATTTATTTATGTGGAAGTGTGTGGCATCTTTCCCGCCTCCGCTGAGCGAGGAAGAAGGAAGAGGGTAGCCAACTTAGTCTCACTCTTTTCTTTCGACCCGCCCAGGTAACTGTGTTATCGAGATTACGTATATTTGTTCCAAATTGAGACTTTAAAGAGTACAGTAATATATTCCTGCCTCTGTGTTGAGGTTTGGTAGAGGCTATCTCGGGGAATAATTATTTTTGAAATTTTATGGGTTCACTCAGGGAGTGTAATTGTTTATTTTTAAATTAATAGTCTGACTCTTCTCTTTCGACCCGACCAGGCTCGAGAAGCTCGTGACGCCATATTGTCCACATGGGAACTTGCCTAATCTGTTGGTGAACTGGCTTAGGAATTAGGGTGTCAGGCATAAGGTTATTATTATTTTTGGTAAAACCACTAGTTGTATATTATTTTTATTTTTGGTAAAAGTCGATAGTGCAGTATTATTTTTGGTAAAAGCCACTCGTGCAGTATTATTGTTGGTAACGCCACCAGTTGGCCAATATTATTGTTTTTGTAAGCCATTAGTGCAGTGCTGTTTTTGGTAAAGTACTAGTTGGCCTGTGTCTTGTTTTTTTTTCTGGTAAATGCCACGTGTATGGCAGGTGTCTAAAACTGTAAGCAATTCTGCTGGAAACTGACTCCTACTGTAGGTGATTGTGATTGCGAGGTCTAGGTCCATTCACAATTGGGAGGGGGGTGGTATAGTAAGTGGGAGTCCAGTCTCCAGTGGTGTGCTACAGGTGGTATATGTATTATATTTTTTTCTCTTGTACTTAATTTTGGGGATAGCTGAGAAAATTCCTGGTCTCTAGTCTAAATAATTTATTTTTATTTTTGTATATTGTCAAGGTGCAAGGCTGTGTTCTAGTCTAATTTTTGTAATAATGAAGTTTCGAGTAGAGTAAGGGGGAAGGTAGTATTTGAAATCATTGTATTAAATCTATTGGGTAAATTTTAGTTAATAAGGGGGGCGTAAGTACAGTATTAATCAAATCTATATATTTTTTTCTTTTGTGAAAGCTTTGTCATTGTAATAATTATATATATTTTTTTTATTTATTATATATGTAAATTGATTGGTCTCACAATAATACATCACTGGGTCTTTTATCTTTGAACAGTAGTTTTTCTGCACTATACCCTGCCACCTGAGGGAGGTCGAAGACAGTGAACACGAATCCAAATATTTTTTTTTGTAATAGCGCAGGGTTTTTGGTTGGGAGCACCGGGAATATCCTGGTGGACCAAAAGAACTGAAACCCTGTGTTACACCCGGGTTACCAAAGCCGTTGCCAGGGATTCACCCGAGGGAGAATTTGTGATGGTTTGGCCCTCATAGCTTCCTTCTTTGGTAGCCCTGGGGGGGGGGGGGGTAGTCCCATGATGTAGACCCCACCACTCCAGGACAGTATAGAGCCCTAAAGATAATCACAGGCTGCACACCTACCATACCTACAGACCACTTATACCATGAAACCAAAGAGTATTTATTGAAAGAATTTCCATTTTGTAGCAGTGTTGCCAGATCTGGCTAGGTCCCAGTATTTTGCCCTGGTCATTTCCTGTACTTTATCACGGTTATTTCCAGGTAGTTTGCCCAGGTTAGGTCCCAGTAGTTTGCCTAGGTTAGGTCCTGGTAGTCTGCTGTGGTCTAGGTTAGGTTAGGTTAGGTCAGGCTTTTGGAGAGAGAGAGAGAGAGAGAGAGAGAGAGAGAGAGAGAGAGAGAGAGAGAGAAATACTCACCGAGGTACTTCAGGTCTTCGAATGAAGTAGAGGTAATAAGCTCCATCAACAAGGTAGCCTGGTGGTTAGATGAGATGCTGAGTCTGATGTCTCTCGGGGAGTGTACCTGTTGTAGCCTTGACAACACATAGTCACTCAATGGACCAAGGTACTCACTCAGGTCTGGACTCCTGAAGGGGATAAATTATAATTAAAATATAATTATTCAGTTCTTGGAATACATTTTTTTTTTTCACCTTGTGTTATTTCAAATATATACTGTACTGTACTATCTGAACTGTAATCTTTTGTTTATGGGTAATATATGGGTAATATAGTAGTGAATCATTAAACATCAGTAATGTTTTACCCCCAAAAAAATTAAAATAAGTAAATAAATTAGTCTAATTTCGTATGTGCGTTAACTTATGTAATTAACCCAAAAGATTAGAAAAAAATGAGAAAAAACATCTAACACACCAAATGAAATGTGTTTTACCTGTTATCTCTTTTTTTCTGCATCCCTTTCTTTCCAAATCAATCATAATAATTCTTTCTCAACTTGTTATAGTATTATGGTAATATTACACAACCACTTCAACACACAGAGCTAGTACTATATATATTCACCCATACATTTACCATATACACAAAGTCCCATCATATAATTACGGTACTACACATATACAGAACTCAGTCACACAATACATATATAAATGTACACAGTTTTCAGGCACATAGATATCACACACACACACACACTGCTTTGAAACAGAACTGTCACAGAAAATTATTATATATATAATTGTTTATATAACATTCATATATATATATATATATATATATATATATATATATATATATATATATATATATATATATATATATATATATATATATATATATATATATATATATATATATATATATATATATATATATATATATATATATATATATATATATATATATATATTTTGGTATAGCCAGGGAGTATATTCTCTTTCAAACAAACGAGGTTGAAGGAAATGGCTTGTTCTGCATTAATGAGTTTATTATTTATATTTTCAATATTTCTTACAATTTTTCTTAAGTCTTCACTTAGATGGTGGATGAGTGAGGCAAAAGTTGAGTTGTTGGGGGAGGTCGACGTTTCGTCCAGTACATCGGACATCTTCAGGAGGAAGTGGCGATTCTGAGTGGGTGAGGGGTATTTATCTGTTTTCCGTATGTGGGGTGGGCGGGGCCACCATATCAGAGGCCTAGTGATTGGTGGATAGGGGGTAGCTTCTGATTCTGGCGCTACGTCTGAGTTGTTGGTTGGTTGTAGTGGTGGTGGGTAAGATGTTAGATGTTTGTGGTGGGTCAGTAGGTGTTGGAGGTGTGGTGAGTATCCTGACGGTGTTGGTGATGTGTCGTTTTCTGGAGGGCAGTATTTGGAGGTCTTGTGTCTGGTTGTTAATAGAGGGTTGTAGGGTTTCTATGTAGATCGCTTCTAGGTAGGAGAGTCTTCTGCTGTCTGTTTCTTTGTCTAGTATGGTGGTATTGTTTACTAGTTTGTCTCGTGTCAGAGCTTGGTTGTCGTGGGTAAGGTAGTGGTCTTTTATAGACCCTGACTGGAGGTGCATGGTGAGACGACGAGACAGGGATGTTTGTGTTTTACCAACATAGTGGTGAGGCTCACAGTCCACACTGTTACAGGTGTGTTGGTAAGTCACGTGGTCACTGTTCATCGGTCTCTTGGGGGTAGTAGGTCGGTTGTGTAGGGTGAGGTTCGAGGTTTTTGGAGACTTGTAGTAAATTACTAGTTTGATCGCGCTGTCTGGGTCGGTGGGGTGAACATTCTTCTTTATTATGTCTCTTAGTATGGTCTCGTCAGTCTTGTAGTCGGTAGACATGTAGTTGCGGTAGTAAAGTTTGATATCACTATTGGGTTTGGTTGGGGGATTCACCTCGTACCATTTTTCTAGCTGGAGTTTGATGGTGTTGGAGACGTCTGTGTTGGAATATCCATTGTTTACCAGGAATTGGGTGAGACGGTCCAGTTCCTGGTGTGTGTCTCTCCAGCTGGTGCAGTGGGAGAGAGCCCTCCTGACGTAGGATGAGATGGTGGATTGGAGGTATCTCTTGGGGCATTCACTGTCACCATTTAGACACCGTCCATTGTTGGTGGACTTTGTGTACACTGTGGTTCGGAAGTCTGAGTCGTGGTGGGCAACCAAGAGGTCCAGGAAGGGTAGTTTGCCATCCGTTGATTTTTCGTAGGTGAAGTTCAGACCAGACGAGGAGATAAACCGTTGTTGTAGTAGTAGTAGCTCGTCTAGGTCCTTCACTTGAACAAAAATGTCGTCAACATACCGACAGTATATCGATGGGCGATTACATTTGAGAAGGTCCTCTTCAACAGTACCCATAAAGAAGTTAGCGAAGAGGACCCCCATGGGGCTACCCATCACTATACCGTCAATCTGCTGATACATATTGCCACGGGGGCAAATAAATGGAGCTTCCTTGGTGCAGAGTTCAAGTAGAGTCTTGAGGCAGGTCTTGAGGATGTCCAGTCGTGGGAGGTCTGGGTGTTCGTAAACCCGGTGGAGGATGATGTCTATAGTTTTATCCACTGGTACATTAGTGAACAAACTCTCAACATCCAGGGAGGCGATGATATGGTTGTCTACTTTAGGAGAGTCACGGAGAATTTGTAGAAAATCTGTGGCTGAGCTGAGGCTGTACTTGCTGGGCACGTAAGGTGAAAGTAAGTTATTCAGAGATTTGGCCAGTTGGTATGTTGCAGTTGGGATCTGGGAGATGATAGGCCTGAGGGGGTTCCCAGGCTTGTGGGTTTTCACTGTGCCATAGGCGTAACCAGGCGCAAATTCTCCAATGAGTTTTTTCAGGTGTATCCCTCCAGCCTTAGCGTTGATGGTAGAAATGGTGGTGTTGGCCCTTCGCTTGATGTCGTTGGTGGGGTTGCGCGTGATTCTTTTGAATTTGCTGGTGTCACTTAGGATGTTGTCTACTTTCTGTAGGTATTCCTCTCTTCCATGGACAACTAAAGAGGAGGCCTTATCAGCACGACGAATGATGATGTCCGGGTTTTCTCGTAGCTGTTTCGAGGCAAGGAAGTGATTTTTACTCAGGAGTTTGCTGTGGTAGACTCCCCTCGTCTTGGCGGCTTCAGCAAGTAGAGTTGGTTGAAGTGCAGTTGAGGTAGTAATTTTCCCGTTTTTCTCTAGTTGGTGGATGTCGTCTAAGAGGATCTCCATCTCCAGTCGTTTCCGGTGTGGTTTTGGCTTAGTCATGTAGTGACAATTTAGTCCCATGTTGAGAAGGTCCTGTTGGTCTGGGGTGAGTGTGGTGTTGGTGAGGTTGACGTATCCTGGGGACGGTTGAGGTAACTTGATATTGCCCCCATATAGATGTGATAGTTTCTTGATGGCTACACTCTCTGTCTTTCGTCGGTGTTGTTCCCCGAGGAGCTGTAGTTTTCTGTTGATTTGTAGTCGTAGGTCGTCGGTAGTGGTTCCATCTTCCCATAGGTGGAAGAGAGCATCTATTAGTAGCTCGTCTAGGTCCTTCACTTGAACAAAAATGTCGTCAACATACCGACAGTATATCGATGGGCGATTACATTTGAGAAGGTCCTCTTCAACAGTACCCATAAAGAAGTTAGCGAAGAGGACCCACAGGGGGCTACCCAACACACCTGTAACAGTGTGGACTGTGAGCCTCACCACTATGTTGGTAAAACACAAACATCCCTGTCTCGTCGTCTCACCATGCACCTCCAGTCAGGGTCTATAAAAGACCACTACCTTACCCACGACAACCAAGCTCTGACACGAGACAAACTAGTAAACAATACCACCATACTAGACAAAGAAACAGACAGCAGAAGACTCTCCTACCTAGAAGCGATCTACATAGAAACCCTACAACCCTCTATTAACAACCAGACACAAGACCTCCAAATACTGCCCTCCAGAAAACGACACATCACCAACACCGTCAGGATACTCACCACACCTCCAACACCTACTGACCCACCACAAACATCTAACATCTTACCCACCACCACTACAACCAACCAACAACTCAGACGTAGCGCCAGAATCAGAAGCTACCCCCTATCCACCAATCACTAGGCCTCTGATACGGAAAACAGTTATATACCCCTCACCCACTCAGAATTGCCACTTCCTCCTGAAGATGTCCGATGTACTGGACGAAACGTCGACCTCCCCCAACAACTCAACTTTTGCCTCACTCATCCACCATCTAAGTGAAGACTTAAGAAAAATTGTAAGAAATATTGAAAATATAAATAATAAACTCATTAATGCAGAACAGGCCATTTCCTTCAACCTCGCTTGTTTGAAAGAGAATATATATATATATATATATATATATATATATATATATATATATATATATATATATATATATATATATATATATATATATATATATATATATATATATATATATATATATATATATATATATATATATATATATATATATATATATATATATATATATATATAGTCGTGGTCAAAAATAATCATCCATAGAGGGGTAACTCACCTAAGAGTTTGACAGCTTCACAATGTTTTTTTTTAGGTAATAGGCTTTCCATTAAATATGTTAGGTACCATCATTCAATTTACTACAAGCAGCTACACACTACTTAAAACAATAACACCATAAATGAACGTGAAAACATTGGACAGTAAATTGTTTGAGATACCCATATGTGGATGATTATTATTGACCATGACTGTGTATATATATAGTAACATAAATTTTGTTAAGAGTTTAAAAGTCCTCTGGAGCACTTATACCTTAACAGCACTTTTTACGACCCCAGTAAACTACTGTTAGTGTTTAACAGCAAATTGTTAAGCTTAACAGGAAATTTTTAGCCTTAACAACTGTGTGCTGTGTTAATAAGTTTTGTGTATACCGGCCCAGGGCTCTTGCAAATGAATCCTGAGCTAACATGTATATTGTATAGCTAGGGTGGATTTCATTACCATTTCAGTCACACATGGATCACAAAGAGTTCTCAGTTACATTAACATGTAGTACTTACCAGACCTTACTCAGGAGTTGGTCAACATCTGGGTGTATGTCTTTAGTAGGGTGATAATAGGTCTGCCAAAGGTAGAACTTTATGCAGACATGACGGTCTAGTGATGCCAATAGACAGTTTAGACTGGCAGGGTCCCTGTGAATACTGAGTGCTACTTGTGTGGTTGGAAGATGACCAAGCAGCTTTTCATATGTTGCTATTCTCCCGTCTTTGATTACTATAGGACCATTATCATCCCAGGTATTAACACTTGCAACAGGAAGAGGGAAATGGTCAGCTATTGCTTTCACTACTTTTTCTGAGCACTTTGTGTCTTCAATGACATCTAACCACTGGTCCCGTCTGTTTACTCCTGCCTCTTGCAGAAGATTCAGCACGTCCTTCACCATGATGGAATTCCAGTCGTGAGGTATCATGCCAACCAGCATTTGTAAAAGATTCTGCATTTTAGAAAGTTGGATTTGACCAGCACCAGGTGTTGACAACATTATTTGCTTGACATTCTCTGACTCTTCGGGTTTCTCGAGCTGCTTTATACCCTGCATTACGTATAAGGCTCCATACCTCTCTTGGAAGCCTTTATGGGGTACAGAGTAGCAATCTAAGTCAACCCCTCGAAGTGTTTTCACAGTCTTACTTTCCATAAAGGCTGCCATCATTTCGTCAGGTGGTAGATCCAGTGTGTCACATTTAGACCTGAGCTTGTGCTTGTTTACACTCTCCTCCTGTAGAGTTAGCTGGTCATGTGTAAGTGCTATAAACATCTCACAATACATTGCTGACAGCCAATTCTCAAACTTATCCAGCCGTTTACGACGGCCAAAGTCTTTGGTAAGATCATTATCAATTAGTCTTTTCTCCAACTTCTCTAGAGTCAGTTCGTGAATTAAATAGTAGAGCTCTGTCTGTGTCGTGTTCCGGTTCATTTTATCTGGCCAAGAGTACATCAAAATTGCTACAATGCTGAGGTTAAGAGGAAGCCTGAAATGCTCCTTTCTCTCGACATCCAGTTGCTTAATACACTGATTAATGTCATCTGTGGTGGGAGGTGTAGGAGTAGTACCAGGGCAAGTTTTATGAAGTTCATCAAGATATCGATGTAAGAAATCTTCCCTCTGCCCCTTAGAGATACCAACTAGCTCAACCTCCACCCGATAGTATGTATCGGGAATGAGCTGCAGTCCCTCTTGCAAAGCCTCTGGGCGAGTGGTGAACATCACAGTACATTTTGGGTTTCCTTGCATTTGATGAAGAATGTCTCGAATCAGTTCTCGGGAAGATTTGTTGACCTCGTCTATCCCATCAATGATGACAAGAAGTGATGACTTCTTGACTAGTTTTGACAGAAGTTCTTTGTATTCAGTAGTTGATGGTTGAAAAAGAAAATCTATGAGGTCAACATAAGAAGAAAGATGTGGGTCCCGACACTGTACCTTAAGCAGCAATTTATATTCATTTAAGCCTCTGATGCTGTCGCTGCTACCCTGTGACCATTCTTTGATCATATGATCCACCAGGGTAGTCTTACCACTGCCTGCCAGACCCTCCACCACTAACACTTGAGGTTGGGTTGATTGGCCTTGAACTAGTTTCATGAGATCAAGGTGTTCCACATCTTTTTCTTTGCCCTCCAGTCTTCCTTGCATGACTTTAGTTGCCATGTATATTTTATTTAGAGGGAGCTTCACCTTGTTGGTAGTGAGGAAGGATATTGGTGTAATAGATTTTTCATATGTACTGTGTTGCTTCAGTTGGTCAGCCAATCTACTGATGGTGTGTTCTTGGAGATCTGAATGATAATCTCTCAGAAAGTCGTCCAGGTCTAGAGGTTCATCTGTGATCCTATTCATGACTATTTCTAAGTTCTCAATTTCCTCCTTCAGCTCTGCGTCACTTCTACCAAATCTTTCCTTTGCTTTAGTCAGTGTAGCAATGAGATCTTCCTGCAGTTTCTTGGTCTTCTCTTCAAATTCAATTTCTGTCATCTCGAGTGATTCATGCATGGCGTTATTTCGTGCCTTTTTGATCTGATATAAAAGATTCTCGAGTTCATCACCATCACTAAACCAAGCTGCGTCATTGAGATCGGCCATATTGATGCAGCAATGTTTTATACACATTGACAATAATGTTATGTCAAATTTATCACAATGACTGTCATTTTTCACTTTCTCTTTCTGAGTCGTGTTGAAATTTGGGTGACGTTTATTGTTCCTGTTCAGGAAGGTAATAATGTCCTCATTAGGGTCCTTCCCTGGAGTACCCCATATAAGTACTGTTTTCAACACTTTCTTACCAACAGCTTCCAGGTTCATTATAACCTTGCACCCATACTTCATTGTACTCAGAGACATGTTGGAGATAAAACTGCAGCCACACCTGGAGAGTACATGTACACTTACTAACAAAAGTGTTGTCACCTTACTGGCTGTTAATAAGGCAGGTAATAAAGTGGTGGTAGAACCATCTAATGGGCATCACACTGCCAGCTTTGTTGGCTCACACTTGGTAACACTACACTGATTCACACTGTACTAGGTATTCATTTCTGTAATATGCTCATTTACTAAGTGTCACATCATTTTTTATATGTAACCTTTGGATATCCACACTTTCTGTGCATCCCACAGGTTCTAGAAAAATTAAGAAAATGTCTGTAAATGTGAGAAAGGTAGGATAGTGTTCACACTCCAGCCAACAACACTTCACTATACGTTGTAAAATGTTTGCCTCAAGGTCGTACCTTAAGCATCTGCAACGGGTTGATTGTCTACACCAAAAGGTATTTTAAACTATTAATGCCTGCATTTCGGAGAAAAGGAATATGCTGTAAAGTTTTCATATATATATATATATATATATATATATATATATATATATATATATATATATATATATATATATATATATATATATATATATATATATATATATATATATATATATATATATATATATATATGTGTACAGTAGAAAAAAAGCACCATTTCAAGATTAAGACCTTTTATAATTTGTTCTTCCTTTCTTTCCTGTTTTACAACACATACTCCAGGGGTCCCATTCTGAAGGTGTCAAAGTTAAATATGTAACACTAAATTCACACTTGTTTTCTCGTTTTCACTGCTGTTGTAACTGTCATAAAGACTACGGTTATAACATAATTTCGTCTGAATCGCAACTGAACAGCAAGAGAGACTGCTAGAACACAGACGAGCATATGTGTGATGAGAATAATCTTTTTGTGATAAAAGAACCTTATCTTTCATTTTCTCACTGATAACTTTATCCCCTCGCCTCTATATGAGCCACATTTTAATGTAAGAAGTTCCTATATGTAAATGTTTCTTTTAACTTTGTCATTCATAATGATTTATTCTTTGTGCCCTTGTAAGAATATTGTCACTCATCACACTTCACCTGCAATTTGGAACCTAATGTGTAATTGGTAATTAAGCAAATTCGTGACAATTCAACAATGGACATAAAATCATACATACAAAAATATATATATTAAAGTTTCTACATAAACACGAAAACTGGATATTTTTATTGACAGCGTGATATATGCTTGACTGCATTACACGTCAAGAATACATATTCCTACTTTAATTAACGATGAGTGCATGATAAATTACATGACTATTTGTAAATAATTCAACTGTAGCGATATTTTTCCAGAAAACTGAGCATAAAGTGTTTTGTGGATGGTGGTTGTGACTCCTACTGCTTACGTGAAGAAGGATTGTGTTGTTAGTTATGTAGACTAGTTAAAAAAAAAATGCTGCTGAATAATGTTTTAATTTTTTCAGGTGGTTCCACCTACATTACAGGTCAAAAACACCCGAAAATTCTATATTTTTAGGTCCCAGAAGTGATCTGTATAGGCAAACTCAGTGCACATTATTAATTAATAGTGAGCAATTGTCATTTGGTCAACGTAGATATGTAGCAGTTAAAGTAATTTAAAAAAACAATATATCCTCACTCTCTCTCATCGTCTTCTCCTCTCCCTTACACTTTCTTTGTCATGATCCCTCTCTGCCTCCCACATTATAACAAATCTCCCTCACCCACACCCATTCTAAATGTGTGCTTCTCGACACTTAACATCTTATATATATATTTTTCATTGGTTGCAATAGGTAGTTCATAATAATATTATTGTAGTGGACCCAAGCAGTACGTTTGCCATATTTTGCTATGTCTCGTTTCATACCTACCCACCCTGGCTTGAACCGAGCAGCAGCTTTGCCATATTTTTTTCCCACATTGGCCTGCACATTTACTGGTGCATACAAGCAGACCCATGCATACTTCACAATACCAATCCTGCTCGTCATCCATACTATCCTTGTTCCCTTCCTTCCATGTCCATCTATTCCTTTCCACACCCTCCCAGACACCAACAACAATGCACAACCTTGCTTTCCTCTCCCTTTACTCTTTTTATCTATACCAGTCCATATCACGCCTCCTTCCATTCCTTCCCACAACACACTCTTCCCTCCATCCCCACACTATTCCACCCTCATGACACACACACACACACACAATCAGAAAGCACACACAGACACACACACACAGTCAGAAAGTACACACAAATAAAGGACACACACACATGAACACAGATATAGAGAGAACACACACACACACACACACACACAGAGTATGAGAGAGAAAGAGAAAACATGCACATACACACACACAGCATGAGAGAGAGAGAGAGAGAGAGAGAGAGAGAGAGAGAGAGAGAGAGAGAGAGAGAGAGAGAGAGAGAGAGAGAGAGAGAGAGAGAACACACACACAAAAACAAACACACACAGAGATAGAGAGAATACACACACACACATTCATTGAGATACCTGCGTATCATGCTGATGTGTGTGTGTGTGTGTGTGTGTTACAATTCCAAACACACATTTACACACACACACGTACACACATACATGCACATGTCTGTGTGTGTATGTATGTATAATAAACGTATATTATGTGTGTGTGTGTGCAAAAAACGTACATATGTGTGAATATTAAACGTACATATGTGTGTGTGTGTAATAAACGTACAAATGTGTGTGTGTGTGTGTAATAAACGAACATGTGTGTGTGTGTGTGTGTGTGTGTGTGTAATAAATGTATATGTGTGTGTGTGTAATAAACGTACATGTGTGTGTGTGTGTGTGTGTATGTATAATAAATGTGTGTGTATAATAAATTTACAAGTGTGTGTGTGTGTGTGTGTGTGTGTGTGTGTGTGTGTATAATAAATGTACATGTGTGTGTGTGTGTATGTATGTGTTGCATCATAACACCCCACATGTGACGTCACCATCTCTCTCTCTCTCTCTCTCTCTCTCTCTCTCTCTCTCTCTCTCTCTCTTTCTCTCTCTCTCTCTCTCTCTCTCTCTCTCTCTCTCTCTCTCTTCACGTGATCGTCAGCTGTGTGTGTGTGTGTGACTTGGGTTTTATCGACCTTAGCAACGTACACACACACACATCCATACTGTACACACACACGCACATACATACTGTACACACACACACACACACACACACACACACACACACACACATACTGTACACTCATGCATACACATACTGTACACACACACATATATATAATCACATGTAAATAGATACATACACAAATGTATATATGCACACACCTACACCAATATACATACATACATACAATGCACACATATTTACATGCATACACATACACACTTATATTACATACAGGCATACATACATACATACATACACATACATACATACATGCAAACATACACACACATATATACATTCATACATAATTATTACACACACATACACATTTTTTACATACCGTACACACAGACACGCACATGCACAAACACAAGATCGCTCTCTCTCTCTCTTACAAAGACATACACACAGTCTCTCTCTTTCACAGACATACACACTGTGTCTCTCTCTCTCTCTCTCTCTCTCTCTCTCTCTCTCTCACAGACAAGATTATTAAATCTCACACGTCACCTAACACACACACACACACACAGTCTCTCTCTCACACACACTCCGTGTACAGATTACTCAGGACTGGAGAGTGTGGATTGTCCATTGCTATACCAAATTTTTTGTTCGAAAAATTTCTTTTTGAAATTCAATATATATATATATATATATATATATATATATATATATATATATATATATATATATATATATATTATATATATATATATATATATATATATATATATATATATATATATATATATATATATATATATATATATATATATATATATATATATATATATATATAATAATTAAATAATTCACCCATAAGTAATTTACATGGCAAACATTATTTCGTTTGTGTGCTTACAAACCAATACCAACTACTGTCAAATCGACCCTAAGTTGACATACGACGTTTGTCCTAGACTGTACAAATGATTACTCCAAATTGTTCCAAGGAAAAGAACACCATTATTTTTGTTTATCTGGTCCTGTTTCCTGACATAATTTGGAGGAATAAAGATGCTGCAATGTTCCAAAAGTATAGACCTACTCTTCCCTAAAGTAAACTGTGTGGAAAACTATGTGAACTAATAATGATATGTGTGTGTGTGTGTGTGTGTTGTAATGTAGAGGTGTGTGTGTGTGTGTGTGTTGTAATGTAGAGGTGTGTGTGTGTGTGTGTGTTGTAATGTAGAGGTGTGTGTGTGTTGTAATGTAGAGGTGTGTGTGTGTGTGTGTGTGTGTTTTGTAATGCAGAGGTGTGTGTGTTGTAATGTAGAGGTGTATGTGTGTGTGTGTAAGTGTGTGTTGTAATGTAGAGGTGTGTGTGTGTGTGTGTGTTTTGTAATGCAGAGGTGTGTGTGTTGTAATGTAGAGGTGTGTGTGTGTAAGTGTGTGTTGTAATGTAGAGGTGTGTGTGTGTTGTAATGTAGAGGTGTGTGTGTGTGTGTGTGTGTTTTGTAATGCAGAGGTGTGTGTGTGTGTGTTTTGTAATGTAGAGGTGTGTGTGTGTGTGTGTTTTGTAATGTAGAGGTGTGTGTGTGTGTGTGTGTGTTTTGTAATGTAGAGGTGTGTGTGTGTGTGTGTGTGTGTTTTGTAATGTAGAGGTGTGTGTGTGTGTGCATGTGTATTTTGTAATGTAGAGGTATGTGTGTGTGTGTGTTGTAATGTAGAGGTGTGTGTGTGTCTCTGTGTTTTGTAATGTAGAGATTTGTGTGTGTGTTATAATGTAGAGGTGTGTGTGTGTGTGTGTTTTGTAATGTAGAGGTGTGTGTGTGTGTTTTGTAATGTAGAGGTGTGTGTGTGTGTGTGACATATTGATTAGATAGCGAGAGAGATAGTGATTGTGTGTGTATGTGTGTTGTAAGGCACTCATTGATTAAGAAAGAGAGAGGGAGAGAGATAATAATAATAATAATAATAATAATAATTCTATGTGCAGTATTGCCAGATCAAATGTGTGGTAACAATTCTATGTACAGTATTGCCAGATCAAATGTGAGGCAACAATTTTGTGTACAGTATTTTAAGACTAAATGTGTGGTACCAATTCTATGTACATTATTGCCAGATCAAATGTGTGGTACCAATTCTATGTACAGTCTTGCCAGATTAAATGTGTGGTACCAATTCTATGTACAGCCTTGCCAGATTAAATGTGTGGTAACAATTCTATGTACAGTATTGCCAGATCAAATGTGTGGTAACAATTCTATGTACAATATTGCCAGATCAAATGTGTGGTAACAATTCTATGTACAGAATTGCCAGATCAAATGTGTGGTAACAATTCTATGTACAGTATTGCCAGATCAAATGTGTGGTAACAATTCTGTGTACAGTATTTTAAGACTAAATGTGTACAGTATTGCCAGACCAAAAGCATTATATTATATCCTGAAGCATTGTACTTATTATGGTTCAGTCAGTCAGTCAATTAGTTATTTGATCAGTCAGTCAGTCAGTCAGGCAATTAGTCAGTCAACAGACCACTAAAATATTTGTTAATCGGGTCCTATTTCATGGTATACTTTGGAGGAATCGAGGAACTCCAATGCATCAAAAGTGTACTACCCACTAAAGATAAGGAAAGACTTGTAAAGGTTTGCATGGCTCGACCGAATGTCTCCTAGCTTTAGTTACGTTAGTCTGACTAGTTCAATGGTGTAGTTATTCACTTTCGTATACATAGATGATAAGAAGAAGAAGAAGATTTAGGGCTTTATGCTTATCAACTCCTGGTGTTGGTCATTAAGGCAGTCAGTCTTGTTACATCAACACATCTTCCCCTAGCCTACAAGGTTGCTATCATTGTTTTTACAGCCAGGTACCTACTTACTGCTAGGTGAACAGGGACATAGGGGGCTGGGAAACTTTTCCAACATTTCCACTGATTCGGGAACCGAACCCGGGACATCTCGCGTGCTAGGCAAGAATTATAACCATTTCACCATCAACACCCCCCGGGAGATAAGGATTTGTGGAGGTTTGTTTCGCTTTATTGAATGCCTCTCAAATCTAGTTACATTAGAATGATCAGTTCACTCCTGTAGTTATTAATTTACTTATACACTGGCACCGTTTTGTAACTTAAGGAGGAACTAGTGTTGGTTAATCTGGAGTAAATGATTCCTCCAAACTATTCCAAGCAGCAGAAAACCATTAATTTTGTTCATCTGATCCTGTTTCCTGGCATACTTTGGAGGAATCGAGGAGCTCCAATGAAACAAAAGAAAATTAACCCCTTAAGATAGAGAGAGGTCCTTGTGAATGAGTGGTGATATTCATTGAGTGCCAAAACGAATTTTGCTTTGGTACGAGTTCTACTTATGGGGTCGTAGTGTTGGTATATCTGGAGCAACTGATTCCTCTAAAGTTCTAAACTACTCCAAGCAACAGGACACCATTCAATATTACAAGATTAGCATCACATTCTGGCAAGTTTTAGGTACAGAATATTATGTCCCTGAGATGAAACTGAAAAATATTATAGTGTTAGTGTACCGTACTTACTTGATATAACGAAAGATGAACAGTTGACACACAGCCATTTCCTCCTTCATTGTGGAATTTTCTTTTCAACAATAAATATTAACTATATAACTAACTAACTAACACCGCAATTTCTGTGTATGTAGGCTATACTTTCCCATACTCAGTCCTATTTACCAGCCATGAGGTAGTGAAGTTCAATGTACAGCCACAATCATATATCCACCGACACTTTCCTTCCATCGTAGTAAATATCTTGGTAATAAAGAACAACACATGTATGATTTTGTAGCACCTCATAATGATAATTAAGGGGGTTTGAGTTGACATAAGATGTTGTATGATTATATTTTGATTTGAGACCGATTTATTTGCACGATGGAAGGAAGGTGTCGGTGGTTATTTGATTGTGGCTGTACATCAGTTAGTTAGTTCAGTAATGTGTTGAGAAAGTTACAAATCAACATGGATGCTTAGGATTTTACTGGTAAATAATTCGAATGAGGCAATAGAGGGTTATTATTATTATTATTATTATTATTATTATTATTATTATTATTATTATATACTTCTGGTACATACATTAAGCATCTTGATTCCTCCAATGTATGTCAGGAAACAGAACCAACGAATAGAATCTACTGGTATTCTGTTGTTGCTTGGAATAATTTTTAGGAATCAGTCGCTCCAGATTTACCCCCCCCCACAAACAACAACAACAACACTTTACTGTATACACCCACTTAAGGACCCTGTGATCGTGTATGAAAATAGGAGCCTTCTGATTCCTCCTGACCATGCCACGAAACAAGCTCGTTCCATATAGGTGTGTGTGTGTGTGTTTGGAGGCTTCTGATTCCTCCTGACCATGCCACGAAACACACTCCTTCCCTCGAGGTGCTGTTTGTTTCGTGGCAATATTTGAAGGACTCAATTATCTCCAATTTTCTGACTACATCACAGTGTCCCTTAATTAACCTTTTTCTGAGTGAATGAAATAAAATAATATAATTCATTTAAACACAAGAAGGAGTCCGTTAGCCACCACAAAGTATTGTCATCACCAAGACAAGACTAACGTTGTAGCTACTCTTCCCTCTGTAGGGGTGGTGGCCGAGTGGTTAGTGTTCAGCTGGACTCATAACCTAGTGGTCGGGAGATCGATCCTCTCAGGTGAGGGCCTGAGAATATTTACTCTTCCGATATGAGTTTGAGGCACTAACTATAAGGCCACCGAACGTCGTAAAACACCCTCACTGGTACCATAACACCCTCACTGGTACCATAACACCCTCACTGGCACCAAAATACCCTCACTGGTACCATAACACCCTCACTGGAACCATAACACCCTCACTGGTACCATAACACCCTCACTGGTACCATAACACCCTCACTGGTACCATAACACCCTCACTGGAACCATAACACCCTCACTGGTACCATAACACCCTCACTGGTACCATAACACCCTCACTGGTACCATAACACCCTGACAGGTACCATAACACCCTCTCTGGTACCATAACACACTCACTGGTACCATAACACCCTCACTGGAAGCATAACACCCTCACTGGTACCATAACACCCTCACTGGTACCATAACACCCTCACTGGTACCATAACACCCTCACAGGAACCATAACATTCTCACTGGGGTGACAAGGAACACCCTCACTGGTACCATGACAGCTGCAGTATTGGGATTACCTCACTTCCCTCCCTCTGTGGCTGGGTACCAGTTTGAAAGTCATGAAGTGTGTGTGAGCAGCAGTTGACCTGGGGCCACGGTAACGGGCTTGATTGAGCCTATGTCCAGTGTCGGAATATATATATATATATATAAATATATATATATATATATATATATATATATATATATTAATATAATATATATGATATATATATATATATATATATATATATATATATATATATATATATTTATATATATATATATATATAATATATATTATATATATATATATATATATATATATATATATATATATAATATATATATATATATATATATATATATATATATATATATATAATTAAAATAAAATAAATAATATAAAATAATTAAAGTAAATAAAATAAAATAAATAAATATCAAACGAGTTTAAATTAAGGACCCTCGTGATGTAGTAAAAGTTTTAGAGGTTAGTGAGTCCTTCCAACATTGCCATGAAACATAAAATATATTGAAGGGCTTGTTTCATGGCATAGTCTGGAGGAATCAGAAGCCACCAAGTCTCATATACGATCACATGATCTTTACTCTTAAAGCTTATATTAATTTATAAAACCGCAACACAGGTTTTATCTTAAAAACAATAAAAATTATCTACTTTAACCAATTAATATTGGAGATTAGTTGTAAATTGGAGGCTACAGATATCTCCAAACTCTGCCAGGAAACAAATCACCTCAATGGCACTAATTGGGGATCTGTTTCGCAACATAATTTGGAGGAATCGGTAGCCCCTCCAATATACCAAAAGGAGGTCAAAATGAGTAAAAAGTTCGGTAGGGTGACATTTCATCTTAATTAATGTGGTAGTACTGTATTGGCTGAGGTAAATTTTGGACCAACTAATTCCTGCAAACCATTTAGAGCAACAAGAAACAATTCTTTTTGGTAATCTGGTCCTGTTACTTGGCATACTTTGTAGGAATCAGAGCACTCTAATGTATGTACCAAAAGTATTACTGTGTGTGAGTCATACTGGCTATCTCTCATCATAATCTTTCAACCCACTATGTTCAGTGCACAGTGTAAACTATAAATACACAGCTAAACATACACAGCTAAACACACACAGCTAAACATACACAGCTAAACATACACAGCTAAACATACACAGCTAAACATACACAGCTAAACATACACAGCTAAACATACACAGCTAAACTTACACAGCTAAACATACACAGCTAAACTTACACAGCTAAACACACACAGCTAAACATACACAGCTAAACATACACAGCTAAACTTACACAGCTAAACACACAAAGCTAAACATACACAGCTAAACACACACAGCTAAACATACACAGCTAAACATACACAGCTAAACATACAGAGCTAAACACATACAGCTAAACACACACACAAATCCAGGCTATAGTCACACATTCAACTTTTGTCTCTTCTTATACTATTCTATAACTCATATTTATGTGTGAATTAATACTGCATAGGCTACTGTAGTTAGGGGCGGACATTCTTTTCATTTATATATATTTTTTGTATATACATATGTTATTAAGATCTGGCCAGCACCACAGCATAAAAATCTCTCCAGTATTTACTGTGTGTGTGTGTGTGTGTGTGTGTGTGTGTTGCAGGGGTTTGTGTGCACTATAAGAGTGTGTCAGTGTGGTTGTAAGTAAATGTGTGTGTGTGTGTGTACTATAAGAGTGTGTCAGTGTGGTTGTAGGAAAATGTGTGTGTGTGTGTGTGTGTGTGTGTGTGTGTGTGTGTTGCAGGGGTCTGTGTGTACTATAAGAGTGTGTCAGTGTGGTTGTCAGAAAATGTGTGTGTGTGTGTGTGTGTGTGTGTGTGTTGCAGGTGTTTGTGCGTACTATAAGAGTGTATCATTGTGGTTGTAAGAAGGTTGTGTGTATGTGTGTGTGTGTAAATACAGTGCCACGTCACACTATATCACAACAGCTGATAAGTGATAATCATGTGCTCTTATCTAAACCTGCTTAATCATCCTGTCAGCTGTAAAGCAAAGAGAGCAAAGCACTGGTGATAATAGATGCCAAGATAGAGATTATACCTTATGATGTCAACAAGAGAATGAATGGATGGAAGGAAGGAAGGAAGGAAATGCATGGTTAAGGACCCTGTATTTGTGTATGAGACTTGGAGGTTTCTGATTCCTCCTGACAATGCTACGAAACAAGCTCCTTCAATACAGTTGGTGTTTCGTGGCAATGTTTGTAGGACTCACTAACCTCCAATTATCTGAATACATCACAGGGTCCCTTTAGGGGGTAATAAGCTTTTGGTACAGTCACAAGCAGTAATAAGTATACAGGTATGCTTCAATTACCAGGAGACAGTAAATAAATGCACAATAAGACCTCCATTGGAATTACTTCGTTGGTGAGATTGAACTGTTCGAAGCATCAACCAAACCTGTATGCTTAATAGTGCTCGTGACTGTACATACAGTAGCAGCCACATGTGTGGCCACTCTATGTACCACACACATATGGCCACTCCTGTATTACTAGGTATACCACTCGTAAATCCCTGGTCTATTCTTAGCCGGCCAGACCTAAGCCGCCCCCGGGATCACGCCTACCCACAGCCAAGCCGCCATAAGCCCCCTGGGGACAGCAGCAGTTGCCTCCACTTCCAGGCTCGGACCAAATATAAGGAGGGCAGCCAGCACTGCTAGGACACTCACTCCAGCACCAGCACCGGAAGAAGAGGTATAGTTGCCCACACATGAATCTGGTACGCTTCGTTAGTTTTGAGATACCTACAACAGAAAGGAAAGTGAGAAAAAGTTATAGTTTTTGACAAGAAGACAATAATAATATTTTACTGTCTGCCTGTCAACAAACTACATCTTTTTTCACTTTCCTTTCTTTTGTTGCTGCCTCACAAGAAACAAGCCATACCAGCTTCATGTGTGGGCAACTGTACCTACCCACCGTCGTCCTGCATGCCGCCACACCACCTAACTGCCCTACGTCTAACTGTGTTCCCGTTCTGATCACACGGTTAACCTCCTACCTCCAGCCGACTCTCCTGCAGCGACTACGGCTCCCCTACGGCATGGCATGGCACGGCAGGCCAGCATACTACCATATTCTGTGTGACCTTTGTGTACTACCAATATACTGTATCGTGTATCCTAGTGTCTGTTCACTCCAGGTAATGATGCAAGGTCCTCCTTGACATTATACTGTGGTTGTCAATACTACCACTTGAGGGGGTAATACAATTTTGGTACATTGGATCACCTTACTTCCCCCAAACTATGCCAGGAAACAGGACCAAATTAATTAAAATAATGGTTGGCTGTTGCTTGGAATAGTATGAAGGAATCAGTTGCTCCAGATTTACCAACACCATCTTAAAAGAAACTTTCATATCAGCAATCAGTTGGATCAAGGTCACGACTGGACCCAGTGATTATACAGTTTTTTGTTTTTGTTTTTTTCAGTTTTCTTGATATAATCATGATTTAAGATAAATTTAGGTGTCATCATGAGTTGGAGCAACTGTAAAACATGGATGTATTCAAATAGTTTTTAATATAGAACTGATAAACGGGGGAAAAGGTTAAATAATTACTGGGTTCTATAGTTTTCAATCGGCTTTACAGTTAGCCTATGTTCTCAGCACAGTGGATTTGACTGCTCTTAAATATCGTATAATATGACTTTCTCTTTCATATTAGAAGTGATGGAACATTGCTTGCCAGACTTTATAGTGTACTATCGCAAAATATGATTCTCTCTCTCTCTCTCTCTCTCTCTCTCTCTCTCTCTCTCTCTCTCTCTCTCTCTCTCTCTCTCAGGCTAGGGCCACCAAGCTGATCCCATCAATTAAGCACATGAGCTACCAGAGAAGGCTGCAGGCACTAGGTCTCTTTTCATTAGAGACGAGACGCTTGAGAGGTCAACTAATTGAAGTTTTCAAAATCCTTCGTGGATATGAAAACATTGATTATCAGTGCCTGTTTAGCTTAAACACTAATGCAACTAGAAACCATGGATGGAAACTAGACTTGAAACGCTTCCACCATAATACGTTAGGTAATTTCTTCACATATAAAATCTGCAATGTCTGGAATCAGCTACCAGCAGCGGTAGTTGATAGTTCCTCGATAGAGCAGTTCAAGAAGCAGTTAGACAAAGTTCTGCCAAGCCTGTTAGAGTTAAAGTGATTGTTTCCTCCTTTCCTGTACAAAAATTTCCTAGTCCGGCCTTTTTTCCTCCGGGTTAGGTACATCTCCACTTCCATACCCGCAATGCGGGTGGGAGAGGTGGGTGGGGAGAGCCTTCTCTTTACTATACTTTTCTCTCACTATTAGTTAGCAACTACTACTACACCTACTGTACCTCCTTGGTATGGGTTGTAAGACCTTTTGAGGTGCTACTTGTCCTTGTAACTCCTTGTAACTCTCTCTCTCTCTCTCTCTCTCTCTCTCTCTCTCTCTCTCTCTCTCTCTCTCTCTCTTTGCCATACGTTAATAATGTAGACAAAGTTTTATTTTACCCACCACCTGATGAGTGCAGCTTCGTTATATTAAAAACATAAACGAAGCAATCTCCACAAAGAAAATGTTATATTATGTATATTAAATCTAATTAGCAAAATTTATACTATGGGTGATTTTATTTGGCATTTATTACTAAACTAAACGGCATTCTAACCTTTTCTGTAAATGCATGGGTCGTAATAATTAAATCTGTAAATGAAAAACCTCTATTACTTACACTGGACTTTGCTTGTGTGAATTTTCAATGTGTATAGGCTAATGCTTCCTTCACTCAGGAGAACATGCAACACACCAAGCAACTCGATCTCGCTCCTTTTCTGTCCAACTCCCTAATGCAAGAGTTAACGGTGCTCCCAGTCTTTCATATTATACACAACTGGCCAATTCTGGAACACACACATAAAACTCCCTAATGCATAAGTTAACAGGTACCGTACTGTACTCTCAGTCTCGAGGGATGGCATCGAATGCTTTGATAATATCCACTGTGACAAGCAGTGTTCTGTGTGGTGGGAGGGTCTTTTTGAGTTGATGTCATCGTAGATTCTTTGTGTGAGGTTTGTGAGAACAGTGTTTGTTGAGTGTAGTGGTCTGACCCTTGTTGTGAGGATGCAAGGTGAATGTGTGCTGTGATTAGACTAATGATGAGGCACTCTGTGACTTTGGAGGAGGTACAAAGGAGGGTGATGGGGTGGTGAGATGAGGGTAGTGTTGGATATTTGTTGGGTTTGGGGATAGTGATGATAATTCTGTGCTTCCAGATGTTGGGCATTGTGTTGTGTGAGTAGCTGTAGTTTGCTATGTCAGTAAGTGCTTGTATGCCTTGTGGTCCAAGGTATTTAAAGTGTATGTTACTGATGTTGTCAGGGCCACAGGCAGATGAGTGCTTGAGGTTGTGGATGATATAATTCGTCTGATGGTTTGTGAATGGTGCATAGTCTGAGTCAGTAAGGAAATGTCTCTTACGTCTGATACCTCATCGGTCTTCAGCATGAGGGTGGAGGTGGCTAACATGAGAGAAATGCTGGATGAGGGTGATTGCTTATTGTTTATTTAAAGGTATAGTGTCTCTTGTTCTGTTAGCTGCATGTGATTGTGTAGTCTTGCTGTTGGACAGTGTGTTGCTGTTTAGAGTTTTGTAGAGTTTGCTGGTGTTTGTTTTGTGATCAAGTGTGTTGACAAACCTTTGCCAATTTAGCGTTTTCTGTTCTTTAAATTTTGTTGTTGTCTGATGAGGTCTTGAATTTCTGTTGTAAAGTTGGAGTTGTCTTTTCTTTTGTTACCTCTAGGGATGTGTTGTTTGTCTGCGTTTTGTATAATTGTATTGAATTTTTGTACAGTAGTGTTGATGTCTGTGATGAGTGTACTGATCAGTGTTTCTAAGTGATGTTCTGTTTCGGTAGTGAAGACTTCCCAGTTGGCTCTTTTGTAGTTTGTGTATGTGTGTCTATTGTGGTGATTATGATTGAAAGATGGTCAGAGCCTAGGGTTCTGAATACCCTCCATGATGTTCTGGAGGCGAGGTGGGGGGAGCAGAAGGTGATATCGGGAGAGGATGGTTGGAAGAGGGCTTGGAGAGGGAGATGAGTGTGTTGATGAGTGTTGTTTAATGAAATGAGGTTGTCCGTTTGTGAAAGGATTTCAAGCCCTCTGTCTGTGTCTGGGTTGTTGACATACCAGGCCGAAGTCTTGGCGTTGAGGTCACCACGCAGGATGAGGTCAGGTTGGTTGGTGATTTGTTGGAACTGGTTGGAAAAGTTATGAGGAACTGTCTGGCAGGTTTGAGGAGGATGTATAAACTTACTATTGTGATATTTGATGTTTTCCCAGTGCAGACTTTAATGGCTTGAATTTCTGTGGTGGTGTCGTGGTGAGGGAGTTAAGCTGCGCACTGGTCTCATGTTGTAGGTGGTCTGTAGGTGTGGTATAGCTGTGCAGCCTGTGATTATCTTTAGGGCTTTATTCTGTATGATCTGAAGGGTGTTGAGATGTGTCTCAGTGAGGTTTGAGGCCCAGGCAGGGCTTATATAATCCGTCACTGATCGGTTATATTGTTTATACAGTGTGGGTATGTTTCTTTGTTGAGTCCAAATGTTGTGCTGACAAGTGATCTGAGGGCATTAAGTCTTTGTGCGCATTTGTTTTTTATGTTTATGATGTGTTGTTTGAATGACACAGATGAGTTGTATGTTATGCTAAGTATTTTCTGTGTGCGTGTGGTATAGGTGTGTTGTTTATGGTGAGGTGTGGTGTGTAGCGGTGTTCAGAGTTCCAGTTGGTGAGAAGGGTGACAGTTTCTGGATGCTATTTTAATTAAGTCTGTTTGTGGTGAACCAGGCGGGGAGGGGGGGGTCCAGGGCGAATATAAACAAATTCATTTAAGGGGGTACAGGAGTAGGGGACAGGCTAGGTGAGGGTTTGGGGGGTGCGGGAATAGGGGGACAGACTTGGGGTGGGTAGAAAGCCTGTCCCCTATTCCAGTTCCCATTTAACCGCCCCCCCCAAGCCTATCTCCCTACACCCGCACCCCCCAAAAGACCCCCAAGCCTGTCCCCTACTCCAGAACCCCCCAAGCCTGTCCCCCCATTCCCGCACCCCCTTAAGGTCCCTAGGTAGTGCAGTGTGTGGGGGAGCTGGTTGAAGCTTTTTACGCGCTGTTAAGCACACTACGGAAAGCCAATACGCAATTTATATGCCCATTACGCAAATTAAATGCCCACCGACAAGTGGTCATGGAGTTTGAGAGACCTTACTGTTTCATCATTTGTATCCATATATATATTTTTTCCCTGGCCTATCGACCTTTTATTTGGTAATTAAGGCATTTATTTATTTTTTATTTTATCATTGTTTTTTATTGTATTTTAATTTTTTTTTTTCATTCATTTATTTTATTTCTTATTATTGTTTTTATCATTAATTATTCTTTTCTATTGTGTCTTATTTTTACTGTACTGTACGAATGTACGATATGTTTTCCCTGATTGGAAATGTTTGCAAACCACTAGTAAAGCGCTAGAGTATGTTCATGATACACTTATTTCACAAATACACTATATGGTCCATGAAGAGATGAAGGAGAGGGAAGAGTTAGAAAAGTGACAAAACAATCTGGTTATTTTTAACATAGAGGAGAGTAAAGAAGAGAATGTAGAAGATAACCATATAAAAGATTTGGTGAAGGTCGAACAGGTAATCAAAGCCACAAAAGACAGACATCATTAATATTGTGGAAATTAGACGCATGGGAAAACTAACAAATTTACAAATAAGGTAATACCATAGTTCTATAATATACAGTTGTGGAAGGGAGTTTCTTTACCACCATGGGGTCCATTAATACCCTAACACACACCTTTAGCTGACCATAATGCTTTCTCTCTTCATCGTTATGTTACATTATGATTGAAATTTCGTGGTTACTCATCTACCAATCATATTCGTTGTTATATATTTTACGAACATTCATTCATAACTCTATTCCATTAGTAAACCAAGGTGAAATTTTTACAACTACTGTATTGCCTTTTGTACAAGGAAGATTGAAGTAATAATGTAATAATTATTGCAGTATTCTAAATTTTTGTTGAACTCTTTCCGGCTTCAAAAAGAGAAAGGGGCCACCAGTACAGAAAGGTTAGGAACCAATGTATTACCCACTATATCAGCCTTGATGGCGTGGAGTGCTTCAATTAGCCTCGTATTACCTACGATACGAAGGGTGGACCCCGCTCTCTAACCATTACCCCACACTAGGTCTAAATAGCGTCGGAGCTGGACCCCTTGTCTGTCGGGGGTCCTGTGCTGCCAAAAAAGCCTCTGCACCCCTTGAAAATGAGAAATGGATTATTGATGATGATGTGTTTCAATTACCAGATAACTGAGTACGTGACCTGGTTAGCGTCCCAGCATCCTGATCTGGTGATAGTGGAAGAGGCTGGGAGGAGTGTGGAGGGAAGAGCTATTCCTGTCCTCAATATTACTTCTTCAAACTCGCAGACTAACAAGTCGGTCATATTCATCGAGGCAGGTAAGGTTATGCGTGTGAGGTTCCGGTGAACGGGGTTAAGGAACAATACAGTTAAAGTGAACTTATTATGGGATTAGTTTGGCTCAGTGGAATATTGATTTTGTTCGAATTGTGTGTGGCTTCATGATGATTTTGGCATGCTGTCGTCCAGAAACCGCCTGCTTCAGATTTCGGGCTTCGACTCAGGGAGCTAGGGATTGTGGATTGCGATTGTACGGTGGGGGTCGATAATTCTGTCCTGATTCGTGACAAAATATGAATCTCCACCAACATAAGTGAGTCGGGAGGAGTGGGATACAAGATTAGTAGAGACTCGTGTTGTGTCTCGGATCAGAACAGAATTTTTGACCTCCAGTGTACACTGGTGTACTCAGGTGGGCTAAGGATTGAGGTGCGCGAATGTACACTCGAGCTCGTAAATTCGCGACCACATACATAGATGTTTACGTCATTTGAGCTGGTAACATTGATTGGGGGAGGAATCACAGTAGGTGGAACATAGTAGAGCGACATGATACATTCTTTCGCCTACAATGACACCTTCCCCACACAGCGTTACTAACTCATATGACATAAACATCTGTAGGTACACTCGTGATACTTAATTTCTGACCAGAGTGTGAGGAGCAGAAAGCTTCGAATCGCTTGGTATTGCTCATTTCCCCACCCAGTACACCTATAGAGGCTGAGTTCGAATGCAGAGTATGCGTGGTCACCATGTGCCTGATGTTCGTCTCTAGTCAGAAATTACGTATCACGAGTGTACGTGGTCGCGAATTTACGAGCTCGTGTGAACGTACATTTTGTAATGTAAAGGAAGAATTAATCTGTCCTTCCATCAGATCTTAACCTGATAACCTACTGCGAAAGTTTGCAAATACTGTATTTATTATGAATTTTTTACTATTTTGTAATTTTATACAGCTCCTAGTAGGCTTGTAAATAACTGTTTTTGTTCTACTGTTTGTGTAACTAGCTACTGTATAATTACTGTAATTTTTCTATCAGTCTCCTGTATTGAATGATAAAATTCTGAAGTAATTCATGTGGACTTAGGTGTACACGCTAGGGAATGGGTGAGTCCCTTGACAGCACTTAATTAAGGTGGTATCAGAGGTGGTATCTTCACCTGACCTTACCAGACACTTGAAATGGCGCATCATGCCCCTTGTCAACCCTGATGGATACCTTACCTCCTGGACTACTGTACGTGAGTTTACCTAACTGAACTATACTTCCCCTTAATGATAGCTTATATTGGGCATGGGTAGGCTCTGTTCCACATAACATCAGAATAGCTTCTAGTGGGTTGAGATTAAGTTCTAATTCATCTGTCATCAATCTATGAGTCCTTCAGATAGCTTCCAGTTGGTGTGGGTATGTTTTCGTTCACCTCAGAAAATTTCGCTGGTGCTGACACACCAACATTCACTTCCATAATAATGATTATTTTACCCCACCAACAAACTGTCTCCTCACCGAAAGTAAAATTACCATGCCTTACTCTTTAGATCCGAAGTCAAACTACAATAATTTCTCAATGTAATTTTCAGGATAATATATTTGATCTACTGTAAATTCTACCCAAAAAAAAGCAACTCTGTAACTGAGACCTCTCGTAGCAATCTCCCAATGTGAAAATAGTACTTGCCACCAACAACCATGCCACAATACACCATTTCACACAACAGTTCAGATGGAAATAAAAGTAATTTCACATATAGTTTTGACAACTTATTCCCTGCTTTGACATTCCCATGTAAAGAAGAATGTTGTGGCTTTGTCATTCAGCATGTGGTTTGTCTCTAGGAACTTTTTACAGTTGTGGACATTTGTAATCATCCACATTGGGGTGACTCATGTAAGCGTTTGACAGCTTCACTCGATTCGTTAGCTAAGATTCCCTCCACTAAATTGGTTTAAAACCATCTTCTAATTCACTGAAAGCAGCTACCCACTATTCAAAACAAAAATCCATATGAGAACGTGAAAACAATAATCACTCTTTGTTTGAACTATCCATATGTGTATTGAAATTTATGTCCACGACTGTATGTCAAATGGGTATGTGACAATGCCTTATCCAGTATGTGGTATTAATTAGCTCCTCTTCCCCATCAGGAATGACTGTGGAGGAAGAATCGAGCTGTCCGGAATGGTGTCAAGTGCGTGGGCGTCGACATCAACAGAAACTTTGGATATCACTGGAAAAGTGAGTGTTTAGGAGCACACTTAATTTGCAGGTGCTTTCACTATTAACGAGCACAGCGTTCGGTGGGTTTGGTGAAATGCAGCAGCACTGTGTTTGTTTAAATACAGTCCTTATGGTGGATATTGTAGCAGGAGGGAGTTCTGTCCATTCATTTATTATCATTAATACGAGTAAACAAATACAGTGGTGCCACATTTCCCCAAACTCACCAGACGCTATGCTCGTTACTAATGGAGGCAACTGTACCTATATATGCATCTATCAATCTAATCAGTCACATAGTCAGTCAATCAACCTATGTATTAGTTCCTTCTGTGTATCTGCTTATTACTTTGTATATATCCTCTCTATCTAACTATGACAGAAAATGTACCGTGCATTACTATACCTAATATTGATTTTAGACAAATATATTAGTCACAAAAGGTTAGACGGTTTACACTTTTTCCTTGGTGTAGATTAGAATAATTGGTTTGGTGTGGAGTATTCAGTTGTTTTTGCCAATTAGCATACCTTCCATCAGAACCAAGGTAGTGAAAAAAAATGATATATTCTGTACTCCTTATGACAGAATTGATAGAAAAGGATTGTGGAAGGTTTTGCAGCTGTGCGGACTGGGGGGTGGGGGCATTATTGAGAGGGGTGATAAGTTTCTATGTGAACAGTAGAGAGTGTGTTAGAGCGGAAAGTAAGGTGAATGCCAGGGTGTTGGAGAGAGGACTGAGTTTGGTGGACAGCGGAGGTTGAGAGTTGGACCTAAACTAATTACTGATTGCTGATGATACAGCGTTAGTGACAGAGTCAGAAAAGAAACTAAGTATATTAGTGCAGGAGTCTGGGCGCGTGTGAAGTAGGAGGAAACTGAGAGTGAACGTGGCAAAGAGCAAAGTAATGAGATGTAGGAGGGGAGCAATGGGTGGAAAGATAAATATAATGCTAAATAGTGAAATATTGGAGAAGGTGGAGTGCTTTAAGAATTTGGGCCCAGAAAGAGTAATGTAAACGAACGAATAATGATTTTAACATGTATAATATTACCATCACCAAAAAAGTACAATATTTACAATTAAACAAAACAGCAATATGAATGACGTTAACGTTAACAGACACAAAATGACACCAATTAGAACACCAAATAATAGAACACAATTATCAGAGTTAAACAAAATAGAGGATATCAGTTAAAGCTTATCAGGGCTTAAGCAGAGATAGTATGCAATGACGGAGTGAGAGTATCTATCTTCACTGAGTTCTATCACTCACTTCACTTGTTGGATTTATTGGCTATGTGAAGGTACCCATATTAGCTTGATTGATTTATTGGCACAAAACAGCTTACTAATGATACTACCCTGTATTTCATTGTTAGTTGTATTCAAGAATTAAATAGCTTTAAGTGAACTTAATAATTTTGTAAAAATAATTATCCTATCGTGGGTCGTTGATAGGGCAAAATCCAAAGCTTTATTAATAGCAAAAAGTTCAGCAATAAAAATAGATGTATGAATCGGCAGTCTGAATCTTAACTGACATTCAGTCGACCATACACCTGCACCCACACATTCATCCTTCTTGGAGCCGTCGGTATACAGATGGAAATATGATAGATGATGAACAATTATCTCACGAAACCTCTGGTGTACCTCCACCTCCGGCACCCGGGATTTAACCCCTGGCAACCAGGAATCCACAATAGTGAAGGGGGGTGTTACCCAGGGTGCAATATTTACTAAAACCAGGGAATCGATTGTTGATAATTCTATACCGACACACTCTACGAGGTCGTGGAGTCTTGCTCTGAGGGACCTCACGCCAGTGCCCTCCGGGGCCATGTGACGCCCAGGCGAATAACTCGGCCCTTCCGGGGGCCTATCGCCATGGCCCCCCGGCTGCAAATGCCTCACCAAGGCATTACCGTGAGGATGACTCGGCTCCCCGGGTACCTGAACTTGGAGCCTGGTCCCCATTGGCCTCACGCCAGTGCCCCCTGGGGCGCAGGGGTTCCCGGACGGACGACTCGGTCCCTCTGCCAGGGGCCTAGCGCCATGGCCCCCCGGGTGCTGTTGCCGTAGCAAGGCATTCCCGGGAAGATGACTCGGCACCCTGGATTTCTTAGCACAGTATACTAACAGTTAGTGGTGAAATCACACTGGCGTGATGATCATAAACGGTGAATAAAACCCACTCTTGTTGACGGAAATAATATATTAATCCATACAGTTTCGGTGGACACTGCCACCATCTTCAGTGGTCTAGCGAGAAGAATGGAATGACATAGATAGTACATAGGTATGAACTTATATACAGTTTGTGGAGGGGGGAGGGAAGGAGGTGTCAGTGGGATGGGGTAGAAGGAGGTGTCGGTGAGGGCAGGTGACGTGTTAATCCCCTTGGGCGTCACCTAGGTGTGGGTGAGGTGAGGTGAGGTGAGGTGTGTGTGGTGAGGGAAGGGATATTTCTACCAAGGATCTCATTATTGGGTCTAATTTATACATACCATAACTAAGGTTGAAATTGCGGTATTTTTCAATGCACATTGATTCGATTATCTTACGTTTTCTAAAGTCGTTGATTTTATACATCAGATGGCTACCTTGCCAATCAATTCTATGATTGGCATTACAAACATGGTTAAAAATAGCATTGTTTAAATTACATGTCTTAGTGGCATATTTATGTTCCTTAATTCTAGTTTCTAGATTTCGGCCAGTCTCTCCTATGTAAACTAGTTCACAATCTTTGCATGGAATTTTATATATCCCTGCTTCTGTCGGGGTTCTAAATTTGTTTTTTACTAACTTTGATTTAATAGTTGAGGTGTATTTAAAGGCTATATTTACATCACTTGTGTGACAAATAGACCTCACCATACTCAAATCAGAGATGTAAGGCAATGTGAGAAAACGTTTCATTTGTGTGGTGGGGTTTTTTGGAGCATAGTGAGATTGCCTTGCTTTAAGGTAGGCTTTTTTTATGAACCAAGGGGGGTATTTTAAATTTTGAAAGATTTTCCAAATCAGCTGATTTTCTTTATGTATATGCTCTGGACTGCAAATTCTGAGGGCTCTAAGGAACATTGATGAGATTACAGACAATTTTGTTGCCGAATGATGATACGAATAGTAATGAATGAACAAATTACAACTGGTAGGCTTCCTATACACTTTGAAGCTTAGTAAATGATTAAGTTTTACTACTAATACATCTAGATACGGAAGTACGCCATCGTTCTCCCATTCGACTTTAAAATTGATGGATGGTGCAAGGTGATTAAGCTGGTGGAAGAAATCATCAAAGTTGTCAAGGGCTGAGGGCCAAAATGAAAAAATATCGTCTACGTAGCGAAACCAAACGATATGAGGGGGGGAGATACGTGGTAGTAGTTCCGTTTCAAAATACTCCATATATAAATTGCTTAAAATGGGTGACAGTGGGGAACCCATACCCATGCCAAAACATTGCATATAATAGTTGTTATTGAAAGAAAAAGCATTTGAAGTTACACATAATTTTACAAGTTCTATGAAAGTGTCGACTGGCATGCCCAAATCAATATCACAATCAGGCAATTTATTAGCAAGAAATTCTAGGACATCATTAATGGGAACTTTAGTGAACAATGAATCGACATCGAAACTAACCATTTTACCAGAGAAAAGATCAAGTTGTTTAATTTTGTCTATAAAATCAGTGGAATTCTTCACATGGGCTGGAGAAACTGTACCTATGATGGGGGCTAATTTATTGGCAAGGAACTGTGATAATTTATACATAAAACAACCTGACTGTGAGATGATAGGACGCATTGGAATATTGTCTTTGTGTGTCTTTGGTAAGCCATACATATATGGTAACTTGGGATTGATCTGAATAAATGTCTTGCTGTCTATATTAGGGACATTATTTAGGGATTGTTTCACTTTCTTGTTGAATGCTGAGGAAAGTCTCTTGAGTGGGGAAGATCGTAATTTCTCATATGTTGTTGTATCACTCAAAGATTTTCCATTTTATTTACATATTTCATTTTATCAAGAATCACCACAGTATTGCTTTTATCCGATTTTGTAATGAAAATTTCCTCATTTCTACTTAATTTGTTGAGAGCAGCACGAAATCTTCTTGGAATAGAATCCTGAGAGTTCACATAATTCATAAGGCCACTCATAATCATGCCTCCTAGACATGGAAATTTCTCGTGATAATTTATTGTGGAGGAAACAAAGTCTAATGCAACATCATTGCCTGGTTTTAGCGCAAAGGATAATCTATCTATGTCATTTCTTTCTTCTCGCTAGACCACTGAAGATGGTGGCAGTGTCCACCGAAACTGTATGGATTAATATATTATTTCCGTCAACAAGAGTGGGTTTTATTCACCGTATACTAACTGTTGTTGATCTCGTCTCAATCGGAGGGGAGGCACTTGTGACTCCACCTCTAGACGCTCGATTCGAGTGCAACGTAGGGCTCCAAGACACACACGCAAACACGCATTCTGCACAACATCCAAACCTTTCAACACAGACTCAGATGCCGAACCATACACTATTGACCCATAATCTACTCTAGATCTAATCAGGGATTTATATAGCATTAGCAATGACTTCCTCTCTGCTCCCCATTGAGTACCAGAAATGCACTTCAGCAAATTGAGTTCTTTTAAACATTTAAATTTTAACTGACTGACATGGACTCGCCATGTCAGTCGACTGTCAAAATGCAGTCCAAGAAATTTAGTAGAATTTTGAATAGGTAGGGGGTTGACACCTATAGTCAGCCTGACGCCTGGCTTCTTCCTATGAGTGAAAATAACCCCTACACTCTTTCTTACTGAAAACTTAAAACCCCACTGGAGGCCCCAATTGTGAATCAAATCCAGTGCCAATTGGATCCGAGTTGCCGAAAATTCTGCATTACAGCTGGAGTGCCATATCGCACAGTCGTCGGCGTACAGTGAGTATTTAAGATTTCGAGGAGGAGCTGGTAGAATGTCATTGATCATACATAGAAATAAGGTCGGAGACAGAACACTCCCCTGGAGGACCCCATTTGCCTGGACAAATATGTCCGAGAAAGTGACTGTGTCCGAAAAAAGCTTGACAGAGAAAGTTCTGTCAGAAATGAAATTCTTAACAAAAAAAAAGGGCAGGTTACCGCGTAATCCCATCGCATATAGTTTCCTGAGAAGGCCATGTCGCCAAGTCATGTCGTAGGCTTTTTTAATGTCTAAAAATGCTGCAATAAAAAATTGTTTTTTGGCAAATGCCTCTTGAATTTGAACTTCCAAGTTTACTAGCTGATCGAGCATCTGGCGACCTTTACGGAAGCCACACTGCTCGTCAACCAGCAAATTCCTGGAATTTAAAAAATGCAATAGCCTACGATTAACAATTCGTTCCATGACCTTGCATAAGCAATTTGTGAGCACAATAGGGCGATACGATGAAGTCGATCTGGGGTCCCCCCCTCCTTTCGGTATGGGAATGACATGTGCAAAGTGCCACGAGTTTGGAAAGGTGTGACCCCTCCAAATCTCGTTTAACACTTGCAACATCTTGATCATGGAATCATGATCAAGATGTTTTATCATCTCATACCGAATCTCATCGGGTCCTGGGGATGTCCCACTACAGGCTCCTAAGGCTTGGTCAAGCTCTTGCATTGTTAGTTCACTGTTGTAATCTTTTGCTAGCAAAAGAGAACTGCCTGGCGAGGGCGTTAACAATGTCTCTAGGTTTGTCATAGTTGATGTTATTAAAAGAAATGTTGGTAATTTTATTAGAGATTTTTTTCTTATCTAATATTCTTACAGTGGACCAGACTTGGGATATTGATGTTTCACTGTTAATGCTAGAGACAAAGCATCGCCAGGAGTCTCGTGTGGCTTGTCTGATGGTTCGACGAGACCTAGCTCTCGCAAGTTTATACTTGCGAAAGTTCTCATCATTAATGTGATTTTTGAAAAGCCTGTAGGCTCTATTCCTCTCACACAGTACCCTGCAGCAATCTGGCGTCCACCATGGAACTCTATGCTTTGCGCTATCTATCGAAGTCTTAAGAATTGTTGCCATTGCGGCTTTCAGGATATCATCTTGAATATTATTTACTTCATCATCAATGGTTTCTCCAACAATTTCAACATTGACACCCTTTGTGAAGGACACCCAGTCTGTTTTTTTTTACTTTAAATTTAGGTGCTGAAGGCTCTTTAATAGTGTCGCTTTTAAATTTAATCAAAATAGGAAAATGGTCGCATCCCAATGAGTCATCAATGGGTAGCCACTGGCAGGAGGCTGCAATTGATGGACAGACCAGAGATAGGTCAAGGACGCTAAAATTACCAGTATTATCATCAACTTTCGTCGGACTACCGTCGTTCAGAAGAACCAAATTGGAATCACTGATTAGCCTAGCAACCTGTTCCCCCTTTCTATCATCCTGCAGGGAACCCCATAACGTATGATGAGCATTAAAATCTCCTAAATTTAATTTTCTACAGGGCAGACTGTCCTATAAATAAAAAACATCATCATAAGTTACTGTGTCAGGAGGACAGTAAACAGAACAGATAGTCAGGTAGGTGGCACCGAATTTCACTCTGCAAGCGACACTTTCCAGAGGAAAATTACAGGGTACATCAGTGAAAGGGAGGTTATGGCGGATGTAGATTGTCACTCCACCTCCACCCCTCCCCTCACGGTCCTTCCTAATTAACCTGTAGTTCCGAAGCTGAACAACCTCGTCTTCGACTTGGTCGTTCAAATGAGTTTCCTGAAGGGCAATAATATTGGCAGCGTAGGAACAGGCCAAAAGTTTGAGTTCATTTAATCTAGCTCAAAGACTTCGACAGTTCGATTGGAGTATCGCCTGTTCCTCTCCACGAGTTACAGAGCCAGTCCTCGTACGGCTCGTCTCGCGAGGAACCGGACGACTCCCGGATGGAGGCTTCATGGGAGTCACCTGAGCGAGACCATGAGATTTGGAAATTTTTACGGTATCATCATCCTTGTGGTGCTTCTTTTGTTGGGTTGATTCAAATATTTCTTCTAATTTCTTAGCCAAATTTTCTACTTGAAGCATTAGTTTGCTTACTTGATCTTTTAATTCTTTAATTTCTTTATCCTTAGCCTGGATAGTCACGTTGACATCAGTTGCATTAGCAGGAGCAGGGGTGCCAGTCATAGCTGCAGTATAGGAAACTGTGCGATTTTGGTTAACCCCCTCCACCTTCATCTTTGACTCACCATAACTGACATCATGAGCCCTCATGTATGCCATTGCCTCAGTCTCCACTTTAAGGCTCCTGCAGTCACCTGCACTTGCCTAGTGGGGGCTGCCACAATTAGCACACTTGAGAACTGTCTCTGTACACAATTCTGTCTCGTGACTATCTGCACATTTACCACAAGTGAATGAATCTTTATTGCAGCACCTCAATGCTGTGTGTCCGAATTTCTGGCAACGGAAACAACGCATCGGTTTCTGAACGTATGGGCTTACATGAACTATTTCGTAACCAATCTTAACTGTGTCCGGAATCTGGGCTAAGACAAAAGTAAAAACACATAAGCCAAATTTCTCTCATGTTCTCTCTCATCCTACACATACTTTGAACATCAATAACGCCTTGGTCCTTCATTCCCTCCAAAATGTCTGCCTCATTCAGAGCGGCCAAATCCCTATGGAAAATGACGCCCTTACAGGTATTTGGCCCCACTGGAATGGTGGCTTTCACCTTCCAGTTATGAATTTGCGTCAGTTTAAGGAGATCCTTAACCTGGGATGCCTTCAGTACTTTCACCAGGAGACTACCATCACGTAACTTGTTAGCAGAATCAAGACTGCCACCTGCTTGACCATCAAGGACCTTTTTGACGATAAAGGGGTTAACATTCTTAAGAGACTGACCCTTATTTACACATCTAATATTAACATAACGAGCATTCATAGGAGGAATTTTAACATCAAGTTGTCTTTGTCTGTCTGCTGTAGGGGTTCCATTATTGTCAGCCGTTGTCCTAGTTTGGTCCTTGGTCGTTAACCTCCCTCCTTGAGGAGGAGGGAGGCTAGTCGAGGGGTCATCCATCCGGGGCATCGGACTACGTCCGACCCCTCTCCTAGCACACTCACCTACTTCCCTTAACTATTGTATCAACCCCAGAAAAATGGACAATAATTTAGGGAATAAAAGTTACCTTTACTCGCCCCCCCCCCCCCCCCTAGTGGTTGCCTGGCGGCGTTCTCCAGTACTAGCTAGGGGATCAGAGTTTGTGCGGAAGGAACTTCCCCGCCACCGAACCTGCCCAATGCGAGGGGTGGTGTAGTTAGAACCAACCACCCAAGCGAATACCGTTGCTCAGCCAAGAGACAACCGTAGGCCCAGGAGGTCGCACGGAAAATGTGGAAGAAAAAGAGGTGCCCAAATGACGCACCAGACTACCATAGGGTTTCCCCTGAGGCAGCGAGTGCTGCGGGTCTGGTGTGGGGAACAACTAGCTACTATCTACCATAAACTACTGGTTGTCCTCCAGCAAAAATCAAATCACTGAAGGTGTACACAGCAGTGCAGCAAAACGATGCAAATTTACTTTACTTTTTTACTTTACCAAGGCAAAGAAACAACAGAATACTGCCGGTAAGAGGCCTCGGTACACCAAGGTAACTCCAACGCATTCTGCACAACATCCAAACCTTTCAACACAGACTCAGATGCCGAACCATACACTATTGACCCATAATCTACTCTAGATCTAATCAGGGATTTATATAGCATTAGCAATGACTTCCTCTCTGCTCCCCATTGAGTACCAGAAATGCACTTCAGCAAATTGAGTGCTTTTAAACATTTAAATTTTAACTGACTGACATGGACTCGCCATGTCAGTCGACTGTCAAAATGCAGTCCAAGAAATTTAGTAGAATTTTGAATAGGTAGGGGGTTGACACCCATAGTCAGCCTGACGCCTGGCTTCTTCCTATGAGTGAAAATAACCCCTACACTCTTTCTTACTGAAAACTTAAAACCCCACTGGAGGCCCCAATTGTGAATCAAATCCAGTGCCAATTGGATCCGAGTTGCTGAAAACTCTGCATTACAGCTGGAGTGCCATATCGCACAGTCGTCGGCGTACAGTGAGTATTTAAGATTTCGAGGAGGAGCTGGTAGAATGTCATTGATCATACATAGAAATAAGGTCGGAGACAGAACACTCCCCTGGAGGACCCCATTTGCCTGGACAAATATGTCCGAGAAAGTGACTGTGTCCGAAAAAAGCTTGACAGAGAAAGTTCTGTCAGAAATGAAATTCTTAACAAAAAAAAAGGGCAGGTTACCGCGTATTCCCATCGCATATAGTTTCCTGAGAAGGCCATGTCGCCAAGTCATGTTGTAGGCTTTTTTTAATATATACATATATATATATATATATATATATATATATATATATATATATATATATATATATATATATATATATATATATATATATATATATATATATATATATATATATATATATATATATATATATATATATATATATATATATATATATATATATATATATATATATATATATATATATGTCTTTTCCATCAGTGTGTCTTTCTTCACTTTGTCTTTAGTAATGGACCGAATGTTGACATCCATCGTCACAAAGCAGAATGGACACCGGAATAACGCAATGCATACCTCACATTAATACTAGGTGCTCCAAAACACGAAATAATAAGTGACGGCTGTATATTCACAGAATATACATAGAAGTTGAATCATTAAGCAGAGGCATATGCTCTATAATTATCATCTAAATGTACGGTCGGCGGCAGAAGTCCTGTCGCCTCACCTGCTTCACTGAGACGCACAGTGTTCATGGACTCGAGAAATACGCATTTTTTCTACACCTAATAATCTCTAGTCTATGAACATTGCGTGGCTCGGTGAAGCAAGTGAGGCGACAGGACTTTTGCCGCCGACTGTACAACACAAGATTAACAGAACAACTGCAAGGTCACATGCAATACATATCCAGTATACGTCTTCTTCTGTCCAGTGTTGTGAACAGTGTTACGTGTGTCTGAATTATTATAATTGATTTATAAATATTGCTATCTATTTTTGACACTGACTGTGAGAGGCAGTGAGTGTGGTAGCAGAAGCCCACACCCGGATGTGTTGTGTCCGTATTTAATTCATTTATTATTCCATTCTCTTTAAGTGTTAGTGTCGAAAGGTTGAGTATGTCATAACCAGGTATGTTCTCTAGATTTGTACACTTTCTCTCGCCTTTGGCGTGATGAGTGTCCATTTTCATTGCTTGGGACTTTCCATAGTTTCTTGGGAGGGAACGTATGAGTGTCGTGTGTCTAAGTCTGTGTTAACGAACAGGTTCGGAGACGCTCCTATAACTTTGTTGTAACTTGCTCACTTTTCTTTGTCGAGCTGATAGTATATAAGGCCGAGGCTTAGGCCTTGGTAGTTCAGATATCTTTGGAGGCTGGGACAGCAAGCATGTTTGTGTTTTGTAAGTGATTGAGTGTGGTGAGATTCGGGAGGAGACACGCAGACGTATTTTGTTAAGTATAATTGTTTTTACTTCTACTTTCTTCTCACAGTAACTTAGGGGTCACTCTCATATTACTATTATTACTATTATTACTATTATTATATATACATTTGGGTATTGATATTATTATTATATTACATATGTATTGTGATGCATTGATGTTTATTTACCATATATGCCAGTGAAGTGCTAACTTGCAAATATTATTGATAGACTAATTCTGTGCTTACGTGTGTGCCTAGAGCCTTGTGTTATTGAAGTGATGGCACAGTGGTAGTGAGTTGTTGTGTGATTATTGCAAGTGTATTATATATATTCTGGGAACTTTGTCTCACGTTCTGTCATAGTTGGGAATCCTGATTTCATTTATTAATTCTTTCAGTGTTAATTGTATGTCTTTGTGTTTGTTCATATTGTCATTATATATAATAGAAAGTCAGAGTAGATTCTCTATCATCTTTTATTCATTGTAACCGAACTTGGGTATATGTATGGACGGTCTCTTTAGGGTTGAGTTAGCATTCTTTCACATAGGCTGGGTTTGTACTTTTACTTCTAATTCATAACTTTAATAGTCAGATACCTGCCACCCATTGCTACTTTATCCTGTTGATAGCTAACTTTGGAGTAAGTCTAGTCTAGTGACTAGTACTGTACTGTATCTCTACCCTCCGTCCGTAACATATAAATTGGCGACCTCGCCAGGATTTCCAATTTTTGCTGAACTGAGACTTGTGTACTATCATTGCATTACTGTTGTAATTTTTTTTTTTTCTTGCATTGCATTTTTCCATTTTTTTGTGTACTTTGCCTAATAGTTAGTGAGTGTGACGGTGATGTGAGAATGATAGATAATGTAGTTTATAATATGACAATTACAACTTACCTTGCCCGGTCTAATTAATGATCTCGTTGGTTGGCTGCAGCGAAAAAAACAAAAAGTCGGGTTAACTCCCGTTAGACCTCATCCACCACGCACATAGAATTTTTTTATGTTAAGGGTTCTTCCCGATATATATGTATTTATATAGATAACAAATCTACTGGTGCATTCAAACAACCAATTGCAAATTTCTATATTTATTCAACTCCAGTATGCCAACATGAATAAATTAAATTTCACACACACACACACGCTCACACTCACGCAGCGCTAACTAGCTACTCGCTCTCGTATACGTGACGATAGTCTAGCTTACGTTAACACTGTAGTAATTCTATCAATGCTATGCAAGTTGGAATATTTTTCTAATATCTCACACTCGGGAATAACTCAGAGTCTCTCAACACACTCGTAATTTTCTTCAAAGATCCAGCTCTCCCTCACCTTAATTCACTTACCGAACCAGTGTCAATGCAACTGGTCAGTATACAACTGTAATGCCTTGTGAATCGTGGTAATTATCCAACGATTCGACGTTACGATGTTCACTCCCCACTCTACACGTGGAGAATTGATCTAGGCAAGGGGAGCTAGTTATACGAGTGTGTTCCCTTCGAGTGTGTCTCCCAAACTGACCCCAATTCTTCATCCTTAACTGGAGGCTGTAAGTTTAAAATTTCTACTGACTCCTATCTTTGTTCGTTTTTTTCCTAACTGGCTACGATTTACATGGTATCCACTCATACTTTAGTTATACATGCAATTGCAATTTACCTATGGCGTACTAATAATTCCCGATAATCTCCCTCCACTTCACGATCGTTTGCAATACCATAACTTACCCTGGTAGCATAATTATTTAATACATTCTGTAATTAACGTACGAACACCTATAAGACAAGATGTGCAAATTCAGTTGAAACAGACCTGACGCTTTTACCTTTTTTCTACCTGGCTACTAATCCAGATTAACTAGGCTGCACCCACAACTTAACCCACTCCTGTCTCCTTTGTCTCATGAATGGAATATTCCAGAACATTCCCAGTATGGAATTTTCCAACTCTCTGTAATTCAAATTACGTCACGAGTATTATGTCTGACTCGTGACAGTGAGCAATGGAGACTCAGGGTGTGGCTAGTGAAAAGTGGGCTCCACTTCATCTCATTTCTGAGCAGGATGCTGCAGATTTTATTAACTCAAGTCCTAATCCCGAGAGAGTAAGAGCTATGAGAAGAGAAGAATTATTACTTGTTGCACAGAAGTTGGAACTTGCTTTTGAAAGTTCCAACGCATTTCCACTAGCTAACCTGATTTGCCACCATCTATGCGGCACTGATTTGTATGATTTTGTTGAGAGGAAGGATAATGTTTCTGTCGTAAGTGACTGGTCTGTACGTTCTGAAGTGTTTGGATCCCCTGTGGTTCAGAATAACCAATTTGGGAATGACCAAGCTACGCGTGACCATGAGTTCCGTATGCTACAATTAGAGTTAGAGCAAAGGAGATTAGAGTCTGAGAGTGAGGAAAGGAGAGCTCAGTTGGAGTTTGAGAGAGAGCAAAAGAAGTTAGAGTTTGAACAAAGGAAACTGGAATTGGAGTTGAAGAAACATAAAGTGGATCATGAGCCACAACGACCGGTTGCGTCGGGAGTGTCATCAGAACAGCACAGGTTGGTTCCTAAGTTTGATGAGGACCATGTTGCTGAATTTTTCCAGAGGTTTGAGAAAGTAGCAGAGGGTAGTGGGTGGCCGAAGGAACGATGGTCAACGCTGGCACAGTCAGTATTTTGTGGTAATGCTTTAAGAGCATTTGATGCTCTCAGTTTTCAGGAATCTTTGGATTATGAAACGTTAAAGTCTGCAGTACTAAGGACGTATGAATTAAGACCAGAAGCTTACAGACAGAAGTACCGTAATAGTAAGAAACGTCCTAATGAGACATGGATTGAATTTATGAAATATCAGAGTGACCTATTTCTAGCATCGATAAGAAGTGAGAAGGTAGAAAATAATTATTGTAGGTTGGAGGAGGTGGTTAAGTTGGAGCAATTTCTGAGCCAAATGGAGCCAGATTTGCAGATATTTATAAGTGATAAGAGAGTAAAGACAGCTGAGGAAGCTGCAGTTTATGCTGATGATTATGTTTTAGTCAGGAAGCAATTTAAAGCCAAAGACAAAGGGCACAATAGACCCCCTCCAACCACCAATAATAAAACATATGATAGCGATGTCTCCCCGAATTCTAAAAGCACTCATGTCACTAGTCCCAGTCCCCCGGGTATCTCACATGCACAAACACCTACACGCACTCCACACAAACCTTGGACACGAACTTTCACATGTACTTATTGCCACAAAACAGGGCATATTGTAGACAGATGTTGGAGAAAGGCAGGAGTTGTAAGACCAACTAATTTTGTTTCTTGTGACAGGGCTATTGTCACAGTTTCTGAGCCCCGAAAGGATAGTAGGGATAACTCTGTTTTGCCCACTTCTAAAGATAGAGTTATTTCAGAAGGAGGGAAGGGTGCAGTGGATGCTGTTCCCATGTCTGACGTTACAGGAGCTGTTGTCCAGTCGGTAGCTACGGATGCTGCGGCTGAGGATTGTTACGCTCCGTATCGGTCTGATGGGTTGGTCAAGCTCGGGGAATCCCAGCATCCTGTTAAGATACTCCGAGACACCGGTTCTACAATTACTCTGTGGGTAAGACCGAAACATGTTGAGGTGAGGTCCAAGGATTTTGTTTTGCTCAGGAGAGTAGGAGGCTACCTGACGGTTCCTTTGGTGGAGTGTAGGGTGAGTTGTAATTTATTTAAAGGGACGTCACAGGTTGGAGTGGTGGAGTCATTGCCCGAGTCTAATGTGGATCTAATACTTGGGAATGATTTGGTTAGGGGTGAGGAAGTGAGTGCCCCAGTAATGACCAAGGATCCTGTACCTGCCGAAGTAGTGGAGGATGAGGAGGAGGAGGAGGTGCCGTGACCCGATCGATGTCAAGGGTGGAGGAGAGCCGGCGTGTGGAAGCAGCCGAGACAGTTGTAACTCCTTCCGACCCACCAGTGGAGGACGTTGACGGCGATGGAGAATCACCGGACGACCTTTCTTTAACTAATTTTTTTTCAGATACCTCTAGTAAGCAGTTGTCTTTAGAGTGTGTTGATGTTGATAAATTTAAGAATTTGCAAGGTAGTGACCCAGGTATCCAAGAGTTAAGGGGCCTGGCAGTTGAAAATGTGGGGTAAGAGAAGGGATCATGTTTATATGAGAAGGATGGAGTTTTGTACAGGAGGTGGAGACCTCCTCATACTAGTGTGGATGAGGGATTGAGGGATGTACACCAGTTAGTTGTGCCGAGTGTGTGCCAGCAGGAACTAATTAGGCTAGCTCATGATATTCCCTTTGCTGCCCACTTAGGAGTGAGGAAGACACTTGAACGGCTTAGGGCAGAATTTTAATGGTCTGCCATGAGGGCTGATGTGTACCAGCATGTGAAAAGTTGTCATACATGTCAGGTTGTGGGACGGCCTAACCAGAAACCATCTAAGTCTCCCCTAATTTCCATCCCTGCTATTGGACCGCCTTTCTCAAAGTTAATCATAGACATAGTGGGTCCACTTCCTACCACTTCTACTGGATTTCAGTACCTTCTTACCATATTAGACCCTTGTACTAGGTACCCTGAGGCAATTACCCTCAGAACTATGAATGCTAAGGCTGTTGTGAAAGCATTGTTGGGATTTTGTACGAAGTTTGGGTTACCTAATGAGATACAGTCTGATAGGGGTTCTAACTTTTTGTCTAACTTGTTCCAGCAGACTTTGGAAGAGTTAGGAGTAAAACATGTCAGAAGCAGTGCTTACCATCCAGAGTCCCAGGGTACCTTGGAGAGATACCACCAGACCCTGAAGAATATGATGAGGAAATACTGCTTGGAACACACCAAGGATTGGGACAAGGGTGTTCCTTTCCTACTGTTTGCAACGAGGGAAGTACCACATGAGAGCCTGGGTTTCTCTCCGAATGAGCTTGTCTTCGCACACCATGTCAGAGGTCCTTTGAGCATCGTCAAGGAGGCATGGAGTAGTGACGTTGACACCAGCAAAAATCTTCTACAATACGTCATGGAGTTCAAGACCCGTCTGAGTAACACCAGAGAAGAGGCGAAGAAGAATCTTGAGGAAGCCCAAGGGAAGATGAAACAATGGTATGACCGGAAGGCCAGATGGAGGGAGTTCCAAGTTGGTGATGAAGTGCTGGTGCTACTGCCACTTCAAGGTCAACCCCTGGCTGCCAAGTTTCAAGGTCCGTACGTGGTAGAGAAGAGGCTGGGTGAGACTGACTACCTTGTGAAGACGCCCGACCGGCGGAGGTCTCATCAGTTGTGCCACGTGAATATGTTGAAGCTGTACTACCACCCTTTGAAGACTCCAGTGACGACACAGCATGTTGTGGCTGTGGCTGTGGAAGAAGAAGATGATGATGTAGCAGAGGTAACCTATGAATTTCAAGAATGTAATTGGGTGGACATCGAGGAAGCAGAGACAACTCTACGGGACAAGGTGTCACATTTACCTCCAGAGCAAGTGGAGCAGGTGTGGAAGTTGATGTCGACCTACGGCAAGGTGTTCGCCAGTGTTCCTGGTAGGACTGATTGGACTCAACATGACGTGGATGTGGGCGAGGCTACGGCAGTTAAGCTGTCGCCCTACCGAGTCAGCCCACGCCATATTGATGTGCTGCGGAAGGAGCTGAAGTACATGTTGGACCACAACTTGATAACACCGTTTGAAAGTGCTAAGAACATACTCGTCCACTATCCCGTGATGACCTCACCCAAGTTTGACAGACCATTCATACTAGCAGTGGACGCTAGCAATGTAGGAGCAGGAGCTGTGTTGATGCAGGAGGACGAGCAGGGGGAGGAGCATCCTGTTTCGTATTTCAGAAAGAAGTTCTCTACTAGTCAGAAGAACTACTCAGTTATAGAAAAGGAACTCCTAGCCCTGATTCTCGCCCTGCAACACTTTGCTGTGTATGTACAGTTGAGCAAGTAGGAAGTGCAATAAAAATATGAATGTATATGGCCACATCTTCACTACCACTCAAAGTTCAGCCAATCACGTTCCACCTTACATTGGCTTTGAATTCTCAGTTATTCATTCATAAGTATACGAGGGATTATACTACAAAGAACAACCAAATGTTGAAATATACAGACAAATTTTTCTTGCACTTTCTACTTGCTCAACTGTACCTGCATTTGGACCAATGCTTAGGGTGTATACTGACCATCACCCTTTGAAGTACTTGAACAGTTTGGGGGCCAAGAACCAAAGGCTTACCCGTTGGAGTTTGTTTCTCCAACAGTATCACCTAGACGTACGTCATATAAGAGGTGTTGATAATGTGATAGCCGATTGTCTATCTAGAAGTTAAATGTTTTAATTTTGATTTTTGTATGTTGTACATAACTTTTGTAAACCTAAGAACGAATTTTCCAGAGGAAAACTCTTTCTTTGGTGGGGGCGTGTTATGCGTGCCTGAATAATTATTTTGTTAATATTGCTATCCATTTTTGACAGCGACTGTGAGAGTAGCTGTGAGATGGTAGTACAAGCCCGCACACCCGGTGTTGTTGTGTGTGCGACACTATCTTATCTAATGTGTACGAAGCTAGCTTATCTAATTATTCCATTTTCTTTAAGTATTCTTGTCAGAAGGGTGAGACTGTCATGGCCAGCAGATTCGCTGGAGTCGTACACCTTATCTCCCCCTCTGGCCAGCTGCATTCTGTGATAAACTGTGATATACTGTCCGTCTTCGTTCTTATTGACTCCCAATAGTTTCTTGGGAGGGAACGTATGAGTGATGTGTACTTAAGTCAGTGTTAAAGGAATAATTCGGAGACGTGATTGCTTGTCTTTGTGTAGCTAACAGTATACCCTTTGTTTAGCCCATGGAATATAAAGCCAGGGTTTAAGCCAGTACAGCCAGTTTACCAGTGGGACAGGGTCAACTCAGTTGAGTTTTGTAAGTGTGTGAGTGTATTGAGATTCGGAGGAGACTCGCAACGTTTGATAAGTATAATTCTGTGTTTACTTCTATATTCTTCTCACAGTAACATAGGGTCACTCTCATATTAACTCATATTATTACTATTATTATATTATTACATGTGTGTTGTGATGCATTGATGTGTATTTATTATATGTGCCAGTGAAGTGCTAACTTACTATTATTATTGATAGATTGATTCTGTGCTTACGTGTGCCTAGAGCCTTGTGTTATTGAAGTGATGGCACAGAGGTAGTGAGTTGTTGAGTGGTTATTGCAAGTGCATTATATATTTTGGGAACTCTGTCTCACGTTCTGTCATAGTTGGGAATCCTTATTTCATTTACTAATTCTTTCAGTGTTTATTGTTTGTCTTTGTGTTTGTTCTTATTGTTGTTATATATTATAGAAAATCTAAGTAGTTTCTCTATCATCTTTTATTCATTGTATTCGAACCTGGTTATATGTATGGACGTTCTCTTTGGGTTGTGTTAGCATTCTTTCATAATAGGCTGGGTTTGTACTTTTACTTATAATTTATAACTTTAATAGTCAGATAACTGCCACCCAGTGCTATTTCATTCTGTTGATAGCTAACTTTGGAGTAAGACTAGTCTAGTGACTAGTACTGTACCTTATCTCAACCCTCTGTCCGTAACAACACATATTTGTATTAGTAACCCCAATCAAGGTATACACATGTTTTTAAAATTGTAACCCTTAGAATGTACCAGGTAGAAATCCATTCTCTCAGGTACTTGACCTGACCTACCCTTGACCTATTTTGCAACTTGCATGCCCGCTCAGCTGCGACTGAGCATGGCAACTCATTATTCATTCTTACCATCAAATGTAAAATCAAATACTCTTTCTATTGATATGCAACATATATATATATATATATTTATTGTTATATTTAATTGTTACTATATATACTCTGGAAGATGATCTTTTTACCTACATTGTAAATAAGACTACTCAGTCTCCCAGAACATACAACTAGGAAATACAGCTGCCGCTGAAAGGAATGTTTTTACTCATCCTACCATAGCAACTAACGGACTAAATACGGCTAAGAGATGCACACAAACTTCTCACAGTTCTTGCACAGGATAAAAAGGAGACAACCTTAGTTGCACTCGCAACATTTGGTGACCCCCGGAGTAACTACATCTCCTGACTAGCAACCAGCTACCACTGGCTCGCTAGATATATTTGTTGACAACACTCTCTACTCAGTTGTCTCCTCTCCTGTGCCACTCTTCACTTCCACTGCTTCTCTGCCTGCCACCGCAACGTTCCTCCTCCGCAGCAACTATAGCCAGCCGCCTGTTGCCGCCTCCTGCCTACAGCTGCTGCCTGCTGCCTGGAGCCAACCCACGCCGAGTGTCACCGCCTACCAGCCGCCGACACTACATCATCACTATCTCTCACTGCTAACTTAGCACAATCTCTTCCTCCGCCACCAACCTATCTTATCCACTACCTACTTCTTCCTCCACTACATACCCTACCCACAGCCAACTTCTTCTCCCTACCTTACCCGTCGCTGCCTTTCTTTACCTTCACCATGTCTGAACCTCAAGACATCCCCGACGCTACCCTCACCATCTCTAACTTCCGTGCTCCATCCTTCTCTTCTCATGACCCTATCTTGTGGTTCACCTTTCTTGAAGTTAACTTCAGAGCACTTCGTATCACCTCCAGTCTCAAAAAGTTTAGTACCGCCACAGCCCTCCTTCCTCCTGAAGTTCTCTCCCAACTCTCAGATTCTGTCACAGCTGCCTGCACCAGTGACACTCCATATGAAGACCTCAAGACCGCCATCACCACACGTCTTGAAGCTTCTCTCTCTACACGACTCCAGGAACTTCTCTCCAAAGAAGAACTAGGTAATGAAAAACCTACAGACCTACTCAGAAGGATGAAGAAACTCATCGGTACACACCAGCAGTCCTTCGACACCACCATCCTCACCCACCTCTTCTACCAGCGTCTTCCACAGACCATCCAACGCAACCTCTTCACTGTAAAAGGCAAGCTATCGCTAGAAGACCTAGCACAGCTTGCAGATGAGTTCATGGACACCATCCCGAACGAGACAAACATCTGCAACATCACCTCCTCTAATGAAGTCTCTCAACTCAAAGACCTCATCTCCAACCTGGCAGAACAAGTAAGTGAGTTGAAATTACAAATAAAATAGCAGTCTGCTGCCTACTCTCCATCTCCACGACGCCACAGGTCTCACAGCAGAGACTCCCGCAACACTTCCAACAACTCCACCAACTCCAACTCTAACGGTATGTGCTACTATCACCATCGTTTTGGTAAAAATGCACACTGTTGCCAGCAACCATGTTCATTCAATTCGGGAAATGACACCAGCAGTCACTAGTGATCCATAGTGCCTGCAAACGGAAGTCCACACTCTTCCGCATTTGGGATCCACTCAATAATAAATTCTTTTTAGTAGACACAGGCGCAGAAATCAGTGTTCTCCCCGCTACAGCCGGCCAAAGGACACTACCTCCAATCACTTCACTATATGCAGGCAATGGTTCCACTATACCAGTCTACATCAAGCTCACCCTCAAGGTTGAACTCCACCTTCGACGAGCGCTTGAGTGGGCATTCTACGTTGCCGACGTCTCCCAACCCATCCTTGGTGCCGACTTCCTCACCCACTACAATCTCTCCATCAACCTCAAGAACCGCAAGTTGTACGATCCACTCACTGGTCTATCTGCCAACACTTCGATCGTCAAAGGTTCAAGCACACAGCTGTCTACTATCTCAGCTGACAACAGGTATGCATCTTTACTAAAGTCTTACCCCTCTCTCACACAGCCATACTCTGCAGTCACGCCAGCCAAGCATCACGCTCTTCACTACATGGAGACCACTGGAGCCCCAACATACGCCAAGGCCAGAAGACTCGCTCCTGAACGATACAAACTCGCCAAGGCTGAATTCGAGTCACTCCTCGATCAAGGTATTATCAGACCAAGTTCAAGCAACTGGGCTTCTCCACTCCACATCGTCAACAAGAAGAATGGTGACATCAGACCCTGTGGTGACTACAGAGCACTAAACAGTAAGACAGTTATGGACAGATACCCTATCCCTATCATTCAAGATTTCTCTTTTCAACTTACTGGTACCACTATCTTCTCCAATCTCGACCTAGTCAAGGCCTTTCATCAAATCCTTGTTAACCCTGATGATATTCCCAAAACAGCCATCATAACCCCTTTTGGTTTGTTTGAATATGTCAGGATGCCTTTTGGTCTTAAGAATTCTGCACAGACCTTCCAGCGATTCATTGATGAAGTACTATGCGGACTACCCTTCTGCTTCGCCTATGTCGACGACGTCCTCATCGCCAGCCTCGATGAAGAAACCCACCAGCAACATCTTACACAGGTATTTGAGAGATTCCAAACCTACGGCATACAACTTAACGCTACCAAGTCCTCTTTCGGTGTAAACTCTACCCAATTCCTTGGACACACCGTGTCCTCCTCCAGTATCTCTCCCACACCTTCTAGACAGGAAGCTATCCAGCAGTTCCCAAGACCCACAACTCAACGCGAACTGAAGCGCTTCCTGGGGATGCTAAACTACTACAACAGATTCATCCCACACTGTGCAGCACTCCTTCAGCCACTCTACAACATGCTGAAGCCCTGCAAGAAAGGTCAGTCAATCACTCTAGAATGGTCAGACACTGCTGATCAAGCCTACACCAATGCTACCAACGCTATTGGAGAAGCCACCTCCCTCTGCTTCCCTACTCCAGACGCCATCACAGCCATCTGCACCGACGCATCTGACACAGGTATGGGTGCCGTCCTTCAACAACTCCACGGTGATGACTGGAAGCCACTCGCTTTCTTCTCCAAGAAACTGTCTCCAGCGGAATCTAGATACAGCACTTTCGACAGAGAACTTCTCACCATATACAAAGCCATCAAACACTTCCGTTACTTCCTTGAAGGTAGGCCCTTTCATATCTTGACTGATCACAAACCTCTCACCACCACATTCAACAATAACAAGAACTCTTACACACCTAGACAAGTTCGTCACACATCATACATTTCACAATTTATCACTGATATTCGCTACATTCAAGGTGAAAATAACATGCCTGCAGATGCCCTCTCTCGTTCACTCAACTCAGCAACCCTCATCGACTACGCCACCATCGCCGCCGACCAAACTAATGATCCTGAGTTGACTCAACTTCTATCAAACCCTGCTCTGCAAATGAAAAAGGTTAACTACCCCGGCACCAATGTATCCCTCTATGCTGACTCTTCCACAGGTTCAATCCGCCCGTATCTTCCTGCTACTCATAGATTCCTCATTTTCTCCCAACTCCACGACCTTTCTCACCCAGGTATACGCGCTTCTCAGCAGCTTCTAACCTCAAGGTTTGTGTGGACAGGAATCAACAAGGACGTAAGACAGTGGACCCGCTCCTGCCAGAACGGCCAAGCCAGCAAGATCAACAGACACACCAAGTCGTCTCAAGCAACCTTCTTACCACCCTCTGCCAGGTTTGACCATGTTCACATCGACCTGGTAGGTCCCCTTCCTTCCTCTGATAATTGTAAATACCTCCTCACCTGTGTTGATCGCTTCACCAGATGGCCAGAAGTATCACCTCTCGCCGACATCAACACCACCACTGTTGCCAAAGCCTTCATCTCCACCTGGATCTCCCGCTATGGCGTCCCTCTCACCATCACATCCGACAGGGGCAGCCAGTTCGAGTCCTCCCTCTGGAACAAGCTGATGACCCTCCTTGGAATCAAGAGACTCCGCACCACCAGCTACCATCCACAATCAAATGGTCTGGTAGAGAGATTCCACAGACAACTTAAAACCTCACTAACAGCAACAGTACACCACCGCGGTGAGTGGCTCTCTTCTCTCCCTCTTGTCTTACTAGGTATCCGCACTGCCCTGAAGATCGACCTCAACTGTTCCTCTGCTGAACTACTTTACGGCTCCACCCTACGACTACCTGGTGAACTCCTCGCCACTACCACGCCTCGGAACAACACTGACGTCCAGGACTTCGCTGCCATCCTCACCTCCCACATGAGTTCCCTGCAGCCCTCACCACCTCGTCAGCAACCTTCCAAGACCTTCGTCAGCCAGGACCTCCAGACCTGTACCCATGTCTTCGTCCGGGTTGACTCAGTCAAGAAGCCGCTACAACAACACTACTCTGGTCCCTTCCCTATCATCAGAAGACACAGAAAGACCATCATTATCAACTATCATGGCAAGCCAAACACTGTATCCATCGACAGAGTGAAACCTGCCTACCTCATGTGCCAAGAATCTACCTCGCCACCTTCTATCAACCCATCAACACACACTACCACGGAACGACCTACTGCAACACGCAAGAAATCTATATCGTTCCTCCTTCCTCGTCACTAGGGGGGGAGTATTGTAGTGTGCATACACATATTTGTATTAGTAACCCCTATCAAGGTATACACATGTTTTTAAAATTGTAACCCTTAGAATGTACCAGGTAGAAATCCATTCTCTCAGGTACTTGACCTGACCTACCCTTGACCTATTTTGCAACTTGCATGCCCGCTCAGCTGCGACTGAGCATGGCAACTCATTATTCATTCTTACCATCAAATGTAAAATCAAATACTCTTTCTATTGATATGCAACATATATATATATTTATTGTTATATTTAATTGTTACTATATATACTCTGGAAGATGAACTTTTTACCTACATTGTAAATAAGACTACTCAGTCTCCCAGAACATACAACTAGGAAATACAGCTGCCGCTGAAAGGAATGTTTTTACTCATCTTACCATAGCAACTAACGGACTAAATACGGCTAAGAGATGCACACAAACTTCTCACAGTTCTTGCACAGGATAAAAAGGAGACAACCTTAGTTGCACTCGCAACACAATCACCACTGCCTGTGCCACCACAGGAGATGGAGACGGAGGAGGAGAAAGACGACGGTGAAAGCACCACCACCACCACCACCACCGGTAGTGAGACGGAACTGGAGGACCGGGATGAACACTGGAGGGGGAAGAGAAAGAGGAGAGGGAGTAAGGACAGCAGTCAGAAATCGGAGCCACCGCAGTTTGTTGAAGCACGATAGTGGCTGTCTGTCTCACTCCGCCTCGATCTCCTTCAGAAAAACATCAAGTTTCGCCGGGACCCCGATGTCTTCCAGTTCCGGAAGGAATGGAGGCAGTTTGAGCCTTCTGTAAGGAAGACACCATTCGCCACCTCCACAACAACAATAACATCATCAACAACTAAAAAGTTTCACTACCACCGATAACCACAACAACAATAACATCATCAACAATGAAAAAATTTCACTACCACCGATAACCACAACAACAACAACAACAACAACAACAGCAACTACTACTACTACTACTACTGCTACAATTACTACAACTATTATTAATATTGATTATCTAATGAAAGTGTTTGATACCTTATACCCCATAAGGGGTGAAAGGCAAAAATTTAAATTAAGAAGAAAAACTTAAGAGACATGTAGCACACAGGGTGTAGTTCTCCCTCCTCTCCAGGCTGCAACAGAACAGCTCCAGCACCCACATCACTGGCATCTACTTGAATGCTGACTGGCTTACTGTAGTCGGGTGCTTGAAGAATAGGGGCAGAGGAGAGAAGACTACATACCCTATCAAACGCTGCTTGGCACTGTGGTCTTTTGGGGGCTCACTAGGTCTGTCAATGGAGCTGCAACTTCTGAAACATTTGGAGAAAATCGACGATAAAATCCAGCCATACCAAGGAACCGCATGACAGCATTTCGATCAGAAGGGACAGGAGAGTTTTGTATGGCTTCCACCTTTGCTATCACTGGTGAAACTTCTCCCTGTCCGACCACATGCCCCAAATAAGTAATTTTTGCGTGTCCAAATTCGCTCTTGACCAGATTTACTGTCAATCTGGCTTCAGCTAGTCTATGAAACAGTCGTCGCAGTCAGGTCATGTGCATATCCCACGTGTCACTAAATATTATCAAATTATCCAAGTATGCATCAACGCCCTCTAGTCCGGTAGTTATGACATTCATCAGCCTCTGGAAGGTGGCAGGGGCATTCTGCATGCCAAATGGTGCTACCTTATATTCATATAAACCATCAGGCATTATAAAGGCTGAAATTTCTCTTGCTCTATCACTGAGAGGAATTTGATAGTATCCCTTTAGCAAATCTATCTTAGTCACATACTTTGATTTACCTATACTGTCAATTATATCATCAATTCCAGGTAGTGGAAAACAGTCCGCCTTGGTTAAAGAATTAATCTTTCGATAATCCGTACATAAACGGAGACTACCGTTTGACTTTGGTATTAAAACACAAGGGGATGCCCACGCACTGCTACTGGGTACAACCAAACAATTGTTCAGCAGGAACTCCACCTCCCTCTGAAGACTTGCCCTCTTACTTGGACACATTCTGTTTCATGCCTGTTTCAAGGGTCGAGCGTCGTCTGTCAACACCACGTCATGCGTTACCAAGGTACAGGGGTGAGGAACATCGTCGAAACATCCTGGAGCTAGTTAGAGGTATCCCAGTAACAGGTGGGAAATCGGGATCATCTACACTGGGTGTCTCTCTCGACTGCACTACAGTACACACAGTGTTTACTACTTGGTAGGGTTTTAAGAGATTTTTTTTTTTTTTTTTATTCATTGCACCGTAGCGTCAGTCAATAGGCAGACGACAGTACACAAGGGTAGGAGAGATTTATGTGAACCAATCTCTCTTTCTTTTGTTTTCCTAGAGTTTAGATGACATAATTGACTTCACCTATTTTCTTCTTAACATGATAGGGACCACAGAACTTTGCCTGAAGGGGACTCTGAGACATTGCCATGAAAATTAATACATTATCCCCATTCCCCAGGTATGAATTCTCGGGACACTGTACTGGAGTCATATGTTTGTTTCATTTTCGGTTGAGACTGATTCATATGTTCACAAGCACACACACACACACACACACACAATCACTCTAGCACCTCGTTTCTCTCTCTCTATCTCTTGCTTCTCATTACACACACACACACACACACACACACACACATTATCAGGTTTGGTATAAAGCCTCGATGTTGCATATTATCTGTTGTTATATATGCGTTTATCAAACATTGAAAACCGTGTCAAAATAATATCGGTATCAAGATCTAGAATACCAGGTCTGCTCATCGCACATATCGGGCCTGGCTGGTAACGTTGATTGGCCCCCAAACTGAGGCCGCTCTCTGTCTCCCAAATATGGGATGGAATAGTAGTCTCTATGGTGGGGGTACATTAGGGTCAATATTAGCGACCTCTCTCATTTCAGTGGCAAAAATGCCTTACTTTCTTGCCAAAATTCAGGGCTTCAACTTAATGTTGGCGAATCGTTTTTGTTTCTAAAATTTCTTCATATGTATAGGTATCGAAAGTTCTCAGTAGAAGTTTTCGAGCAATGACATGTAAGCATAGAAATTGTGCTGTGAAAATAGCATATATACAGGAGAAAACATTCATTCTGGCTGCGTATAGAAAATGAGAATATTTTAATCCTTATCAAATCACTTCACACCTCCGCCTCCAACACACACACACACACACACACACACACACTTGATTTGAGTTGAATGTTACATAGTTCATATTCAGACACCGTCATTTTTATGTATTAATTTATGTATTAATGTATTAATTTATGTATTAATGTATTAATTTATGTATTAATTTTAGTCTTAAATATTATACATTATTTTACTTAGTTAAGGCCCATGTAATTATATTTGATTAGATTTTGGTGTCTGTATTAGCTATAATAGATTATGAAAAGTAAATTATCATCTATTTTTTCTATACTGTTCCTACTGAGAAATATCAACACATGAAAATATGTGTGTGTGTGTGTGTGTGTGTGTGTGTGTGTGTTGGAGGTGGGGGTGTTTAAAGGATTTGATAAGGTGAGTCAGGTAAGGATTAAAATACTTCCATTTTCTATACGCGGGCAGAGGGAAGGAATTCTCCCGTATATATGCTGTTTTCACATAACTATTTCTAGTACTATTTTTAATTTCTCGAAAACTTCCACTGAAAACTTTCGATACCTATGCTTTTGAAGACATTTTAGAAACAAAAACGATTCACCTACACAAAGTCTAAACCATGAATTATGGCAAGAAAGTAATGCAATTTTGCCACTGAAATGTGAGGGGCCGCTAGTATTGACCCGTATGTACCCCGATCATAGAGACTACTATCCCGTCCCATATTTGACAGACTTGGGCAGCCTCAGTTTGGGGGACAATCGACATAGATGCGCAGTGGGGTGACAGTTTATGAACAGACCTGGTATTCTAGATCTTGATCGATATTACCTCATAATTATTTCAGTTTACGTCTGCCAGTAAGAATTCATATAAATAAAACATCAGATTTAGTACAGCCGGGATGTATACAACACCTCGGTGTAACCATATATTTACTGTCAATACAGAACTGTTAGTGGAATCCGACTCCGACCACAGATGCTTCATAATGCCGACTATGCCTCCAACTGAATTAATAAAAATTATATTTCTTCATAAATTTACTCATACATATCATTACCTGATGTTTTATTTATATGAATTTTACCGACTCTGAATCCAACCCAAAACTTAAATATCCATAGCTCCATGGCTCTTCATTTTAGTATATATTAAGATGAGAGTTTCAGACAAGCTGGTTTTAACATTTAATAATCGTATGAATGTTTATTCTTTGGCATGTAAAGTTAAATCAATTAATCAAATTGACTAACAATATTTACAGTGATAATTGAACACACAATCATACTTTTGGGGTTATGGTATATAGGGCACCTCCCTCTTGTGGTCTGTCTCTGAACGCCTCATTACCTATTAACAAAATATACCACTGTTAGTATGGCTACAGTGTCAATATTACTGAAGGAGCAATAAATATTTTCTTACTGGCAGACGTAAACCGAAATAATTATGAGGTGATAATGATATTATTTTGTCACAGTTTTCAATGTTTGATAAACGCATATATGTAGCCCTAACTGTTACAACAAGTCAAGCACCAACTACCCTAAAATTGAGTTATTAATAGGAATTACTTCTACAATTCCTCTTCTATCTAACGAACAAATGGATATCATCTTAACTTGCTTATAGACATCTCTAGAATGTCTGAAATACAACCGAGTGTCGGCGAGTGACAAATAAGTCAAATGCAGGCAGTCGACAAGTCAGTCAGCTGAAGCAAAGATGTTGCCACTGCTCGCTAATTAATATTATTTACTTCGTGCTCTACGTGATTATTTTATTAGCCGTTGGGAACGCTTGCTATGTAGCATTAAAATATTAATGTACATTTTTATTGCAAAAACAAACTTGTAAATCCATTTAGTTATCACAAATCGTGGAAAAAAGATAATAAAAAAAGAGAGGAAACGATGGAGATGCCCGCCGGCCAGGTCGGACCAGCCCAAACTCTCGTACTGCATTTAAAAATGTCTAAATAATTTATGCTTATACTATGTGTTTCACTGTATTATAAGGGAAGTGTTATTACTTCGATATTTCTTAGTAAAATTATGACAATACATCGAATAAGAAACATAATTAATTAAAGTTAATAATAATAATTGTGAACTCACAAATTGCACGGGTAGGGCGGTAGGCAGTGACTCGAGTCAGTCTGTCAAACAGTCACACACTCACTGAGAGAGAGTGTGTGTAGGGGTAGAGGGAGGACAAGGTGAATGGTTATGGGGGGTAGGAGGAGGATGGGTTGGTAAGAAGGGAGGGTAGGGAACTCACAGGGGGATGGTAGGAGGAGGATAGGTTGGTAAGGAGGGATGATTGGGGTAGGTGGAGGATGGGTTGGTAAGAAGGGAGGGTAGGGGGAGGATGGGTTGGTGTGGAAGGGAGTGGATGGACATGGGTCGAGGATTGTATGGATGACGGGAACGATTGGGATGGTGAAATATGCGTGGGTGTGTGCATATGCACCAGAGGATAAAAAGAGTAGGACAGAGAGAGAGAGAGGATGAGTGTGTTTTGGGAGGAATTGAATGCGTGTCTGAGAAAGATTGATAATGGAAGGAGAGTGGTGATGATGGGAGATATGTATGGAAAAAAGGGAAGTGAGGAAGTGGGAAGTATTGTGGGTAAATGGGGCGTAGAAGGAGTAAATGAGAAGGGTGAGTATCTGGTGGATGTCTGTGCTGAGAGGGGGTTGTTCTTGGCGTCAAGTTGGCGAACACCTTCTCTCAGCACAAGATGATCCACAGGTATACATGGAAGAGAAGGGATGAGAGAGGAGAGCAGAAGAGTTTGATTGATTATTATGTGGCAGTGGATGAAAGGTTAAGGGACCCTGTGATGTAGTCAGAAAATTAGAGGTTTGCGAGTCCTTCAAATTTTGCCACGAAACATCACCCATATTGAAGGAGCGTGTTTTGTGGCATAGTCAGGAGGAATCACAAGCCTCCAAGTTTCATACAAGATCACAGGGTCGATGCAAAAGTGGTGAGAGAAATTATCCAATGCTCCGACCATTTTGCGGTGTTGGTAAGGATGAAGGTTAGTGCTAAGTGGGAATATGGTAGGAGGGATGAAGGGGTGAGGAAAAAGAGGGAGGTGGCTAGTAGGAAATTAGATGAAGCAGAATATAGGGAGGAATATAAGAGGAGGGTGAGTGAGGTGCTGGGGGATGCAAGGATGGTGATAGGGGTGGGAGTGATTGATGTGTATGAAACATTCAAAACTTTAGTGTGTAAGACAGCAGCAGAAGTGGTGGGGTACAAAGTACAAAAGATGGGGAAGAAAGGGAGTGCATGGTGATCTGAAGAAGTGAAGGATGCAGTAGAGAATAAGAAGAAGGCTTTTAGGAGAACCCTGTAGAGAAATGTGCCAGAGGAGGTGAAAGAGGGAATACAATGAGTGTAAGAGGAAAGTGAAGAGGACAGTGAGTGAGAACAAAAGGAGAGTGGATGAGGAGTTTGGTAGGAAACCGAGTGATAAGTTGAGAGAAAACAAGAAATTATTCTGGAAGGAGGTGAAAAGAGAAAGAGGAGAAGGAAAGTCTGGTAGCGTGAGAATGAAGAGAGAGGATGGAGTTACTGTGAGTAGAAGTGAGGAAGTGAAAGAAGTGTGGAATAGGCATTTTGATGGTCTGATGAATGGGGTGACGGGAGGGGAGGTGGTGGTGACATGCATGGGGATGGAGGCAGGAGGTAGACGACAGGATGTACAGGGAGAATTAGGAAGGGAATAGGTCAGGAAAGTTGAAGATAGGAAAGGCAACGGGGGTGGATGAAATAACTGCAGAGATACTGAGGTGTAGGGGGGAGGAAGTGGTGGAGTGGATGCTGCTTATATGCACATTGGCTTGGAGACAGGGAGAGGTGCCAGAGAACTGAAGGAGAGTCATAATTGTGCCTCTGTACAAGGGGAAGGGGAGTAAGGATGAGTGTGGTAGCTATAGGGGAATAAGCCTTCTTAGTGTACCGGGGAAGGTGTATGGGAAGGTTCTTACTGAGAGACTGATAGAAGTAACTGGGAATAAAGTCATTGAGGAGCAGGGAGGGTTCAGAAAGGGTAGAGGATGTGTGAACCAGATCTTTGCAATAAAATCAACAGTGAAGAAATATATTGGGAAGGGTAGGAAGTTGTATGCTGCCTTCATAGATTTGGAAAAGGCATACAATAGGGTTGATAGGAGAGCTATGACAGATGTATTAAGGATTTACGGTGTTGGTGGGTGCTTGCTGGAGGGGACTGAGGCTTTCTATAGAGAGGCATAAGCTTGTGTGAGGATTGAGGGTGATTAGAGTGAGAACTTTGATATCAGTGTAGGATTGAGGCAGGTGTGTGTCATGTCACCATAGTTGTTCAATATCTTTTTGGATGGGTGCATGAGAGAGATGAAGGCAAAGGTGGATGGCCTGGGTGCAAAACTGAGGTTGAATGGAGTAGATTGGTCCTTGGTTGCAAGCTTATTTGCGGATGACACTGTGCTGCTGGCTGAGAGTGAAAGGGAGTTACAGAGGGTGGTGGATGAGTTTCAGTCCGTGTGTAAGCAAAGAAAACTGAAGGTGAATGTTGGTAAGAGTAAGGTGATGGTATTTGAGAGGACCAAAACAGAAGTAATTGACTTTGCTACACCCTATAGAGTGGCTGTACCAACTGGGACTGAATGTGAGATAACTTTAGGGGGTGAGAGGGTGGATGAGGTGAGGGAATTCAAGTAACTGGGAACAGTTCTGTGTAAACATGGAAGGAGAAATCAGGGAGAGAGCAGTGAGGGGCAGGCAGTTCATACTATCACTGGGGAGGATTATGAAGGGTAGAAGTGTGAGTATGGAAGTGAAAAAGGGACTGAGAAATAGTATAATCCTGCCAATACTGACATATGCGTTAGAGACATGGACATGGAGTAGGGCTCATCGGTCTAGAATAGGTGCTGTGGAAATGAGTTACTTGAGAGGAGCATGTGGACTTACTAGGTGGGATGGAGAAAGTAATGAGTGTGTATATGTATGAGAGATGTAGAATAGGTGCAGTGGAAATGAGTTACTTGAGAGAAGCATGTGGACTTACTAGGTGGGATGGAGAAAGAAATGAGTGTGTATGAGAGGTGTGGTATGAGTGAGAAGGCAGTTGGTATTGAGTGTGGAGTGGTTGAGAGAGTGAAGTGTAATACATTGAGATGGTTTGAACATGTAGAGAGAATGCAAAGTGTGGAGTTTGTAAAGAAGGTGTATGGAAGTGTGGAGTGGTTGAGAGAGTGAAGCGTAATACACTGAGGTGGTTTGGACATGTGGAGAGAATGCAAAGTGTGGAGTTTGTAAAGGTGTATGGAAGTGAAGTTGTTGTTGTTGTAGTTCCCCAGACTGTCTGGCCGAGCAGTCCCGAGTCTGGTTGACCGAAACCGTGCAGATGCTCGGACCCCCAAATGGGAGTCAGGGTAATAGTGAGGTCTGTTTCTTCGAAAGCAGCAGACGAGGGGACTGCTGGCTCACGGGCATGTATCCCTGGGCCAACATTCCCACCGTCTGTAGTCTTCCTTGTTGTGCCACCCAATCGGGCGATCTCGTCGGCTACCCAGAAGGAATGAGAGATAGTAAGGAGACAGACAGAACAGGCCAGGGTGTGGTAGAGGATGCCAGATTCCTCATTTCTGGATAGAACCAGCCCTCACCAGTGTGTTGCTGAGTAGTTGAGATGTGTGTTGGGTAGTTTACATTAACACATCTTCCTCTAGCCATCAACACGTCTTCCCCCAGCTTACAAGGTAGCATGTTATCCTTGCTCTTACAGCCAGGTACCTATTTACTGCTAGGTGAACAGGGACATTGGGGGCTGGGAAAATTGTCCAACAATTCCACTGACCCAGGAATTGAACCCGGGATCTCTCGCATGCCAGGCGAGTGTGCTAACCGCTATACCATCAGCACCCCATGAAGTGAAGTTATGGGACCTGGTGTGAGAGGCAGACCTCCGGTTAGATGGCAGAACAGAGTGGAAGAGTATGTGAGAGAGAGAAGTGTGAGGGGGGAGGGGGGATGGAGAAAGTGAGGAGGGAGTGCGTTAACCGGGAAAACTGGAGACTCTTCTGCCGTGGCCACCCCCTTGGTCGGAGTTCCTGGAGGGAGCGAGGCATCGGAGCTATAGATAGATAGATAGAACAGGACACATAACAAAACACAGAAGGACACACACCAGGACACATAACAAAACACAGAAGGAAACACACACACACATACAACAGGACACATAACAAAACACAGAAGGAAACGCACACACACACAACAGGACACATAACAAAACACAGAAAGAAACACACACACACAACAGGACACATAACAAAACACAGAAGGAAACACACACACACACACAACAGGACACATAACAAAACACAGAAGGAAACACACACACACACACACACACACACACACACACAACAGGACACATAACAAAACACAGAAGGAAAAACACACACACACAAAACAGGACACATAACAATACACACAAGGAAACACACACACACACCAGGACACATACCAAAATACAGAAGGAAACAACACACACACACACCAGTACACATACCAAAATACAGAAGGAAACAACACACACACACACACACACATAACAGGACACATACCAAAACACAGAAGGAAACATTACAACACACACACATACCAAAACACACACACACACACAGCAGGACACATTAAGACAGACTCAAAAATATCAGCCTACTTAGTAACAATTACTTTCAGTACCTCAGTGTAAAAAACAATGGCGAAGGACATGGATAGTGAGACGTATTAGAATTTAGACAGGAAGATAGAGGGAATCAGTGATGTGGTGACTGAGAGGAGGGTAGGAACTTAAGAAGGAGTGGGAGAGAGGGGGGGGGGTGAGTACGGATGGACCGGGGTACAGGAGGAAGAGGGAGGGAGGGAGGGAGGAAAGGCGAGGCGGTAAGAGAAAGAATAGTGACGTCACTCCATAAATATTGCGATTTTAGACCAATGGCGAAAGAACGATTAGAAGATCAGTGACGATTATAATTATTTTGTATATATAAATTTTCTTGTATAAGCATACTACAGAAGCAGATGAAGAAGCGAGCGGTGTGTGATTGTTATAATCCATTAAAAAATCTTTTGTAATTCTTGCCCGTGTGGAGAAATAGATGCATGATGACTCAGCAGTTCCCCTGCTTACCACTCATTCATAACAGTTTAACCTAGCAAACTCAGATACATAATCAACTACTATTTAGAACTCTCGCTGTTAAAAGCAATATGTTGAATCGTACGTTTGGCAGCTACCGGCGCCATCCCACCTGGAGGCAGGCGCCTGGCAGAGAGGCTAGAAGCCGCTAGATAGACTGGAGAAATTGTGATAGTACCACACTCTTTTCAACTTTTCAAAGTTATTCTATAAGGTACCTACATCTAAACTATACCCATAGAATGCTAAAAAAATGTAGTTTCTTAAGCTAAATAGTATATTTTATTATTATTTACCAATTCTCCATTTTAATCTAATATTTCAGTACGAGAATAACTTTTCACATATTCTCCATGGCAGTCGTATATATTATACCTGTAATATCTTTCTTAATAGGGAACTGAACACTTTTTGGCATATATCAGTTAAAAGCTAAGAAAATTTGGCCTCTAATGAAGTCTGAAATACCACAGTATATCTTATAGTGTGGTCATATCAAGTTGATGAAGTGAAGTAACGGTCAACAGATTATTCGTGTTTACCTTACGCGTGACATTATTACCTATACTTTAAAGGCAATTATCTCGCTTAAGTAGGCGTGGCGCTCGACTGGTTGTAACACTCAGCTACTCATATAACAACAGATAATATAAAACATCACGGCTTTATACCAAACCTGAAAATATATGTGTGTGTGTGTGTGTGTGTGTGTGTGTACTGAGCAGCAAGAGATAGAAAGAGAGAAACGAGGTGCTAGAGTGATATTGTGTGTGTGTATGTGCATGTATACTAAATAGCAAGAGAGAGAAAGAAAAACAAAGTACTAGAATGATAGTGTGTGTGTGTACTGAGAAGCAAGAGAGATAGAGAGAGAAACGAGGAGCTAGAGCAGGTTGCTTGTTTTCCGTAATGAGAGATGAAGTAAACTATGTTTGGTGTCCAAGTGTGTAGTCAGGTATGTCTACAAAAATGATTATATGTAATTAAATTTTGTATTACTTGGGGGATAACACATTACTTGTATGTTAATAAATATATTAAAATGTCTGTAATGTTGCAATAGTACATGTGACTCCTCTTCTGAGTCTCACCCCAACCTTCCTGGAGTGAAGACGTGTTCGTGGCGCTCTGCCTGTGTTGTTGTTTGTCTTGTTTCTACGTTCTTGTTTGTGTGTTGTTGTGTCTGTGGTGTTATAGGGGTTGTTTATATTTTCTATCTCGTTTTTTTTGTGGTTTTGCTGTTTGTAGTATTGTTGTTTGTGGTTTATTTGTTTTATTGTGGTTCTGTGTGTGTATGTTCGTGTGTGTTCAGTTGTTCGCTTCCCATCTAGGCCTTGCCTGGCCTGATGGAGAGCTCGGATTCGGATGTGGCTTCCTGCCTGGAGGCCGACTTGGCCATGTCGGAGGAGGGTGATTCTCCTATCGAGGATCACTGGCCTGAGCTGCCTTCTCGCAACCCTCCCCCCCTCTCCTCGGTCACTCCGCAGCACAGGTTGCAGCCTTCCACCTCCTCAACCTCTACCAAGCGACCCGTTGATGCCTCATCCGACTCCTTGCAGGATTCCGATGGTGTGGACTGTTTGCCTCCGGCTGCCAAGACTGCCAAGGGTGCTTCAGCTGTGCATGACGTACCTTCTCTGCCTCAACGTGGTGTTTCTTCTTTGTATACCAACTCTTTGCCCTTGTTCAGCCTTCCAGCTTTTGCCCCAAGAAATGCCTGTCAAGCTCTTCTTCTCTGGGAACCCATCTACGGACACAAAGTTGCGTTGGTTGTCTGATGTCAACAGGGCCTTCCAGCTGCAGCGTGAACTGGCTGAAGTGAAGATGGCTGCTGTCACCTCCCGGTTTGTCTACATCTCTAGAAAGCGTCAGGATATCATTGATAGAGTGAAGGCTGGTGAATTTTTGTCTCTGCCTCTCATTCTTGAAGACTCACCCGAGAGGCCTCGTAAGTTCCCCAGCTACATCCTTACCCGTTTTCCTATTGATGTTGAACCGAAACTTGCTAAGGGATACCCTGGTGTGTATTTTGCCCGTCGTTTTTTCCGAGATGGTTCCCCCATTAGCCGTATTGTTGTTGTCTGGAGTCAACCTGCTCCACCTCCAAATGAGATTTCCTTTGATTTCCTCCCTTGTCTTCCACCGTGTGAGGTGAGGAAACTTCATAATGACCAGCCTTGGTGCTACAGGTGCTGGAATGTGGGGCATATCTCCCGGTACTGTTCTGCCAGGCCGAAGTGTGCATGGTGTGCTGCCGACCATGATTCCAAGACGTGTCCTGTCAGGGGCAAACCTTCACCTCCTGAGGATATGTCTCGATGGAAGTGTCCACGATGCCTTCAGCCAGGGGTTAACGTGTGGCATGGATGTACTCGACATCAGGTCCAGGCTCGTGTCTTTACTATTGCTCCGCCTCCACCACCGCCACGACCACCACCTCCCCAGTCTGCTCCTCCTACCAGCCTAGCCTCACCTCCAGACCTGGACCTCTGCAAGTCTGTTGCTACCCTCATGGCACGATGTACGGCTCTCGAGAACCGCTTTTCTGCCCTTGAAGCCAGGATTGATGGGCTAGTTGCCGCGCAGGCTGCCAATGACTCCAAACTCTCCACCTTGGTCGAGGCTCAGCAGGCCATCATCTCAACTGTCACTACCCTTACCGAAAAGATGGATACTGTTGCATCTCGCCTTGAAAAGCTTTTCGAGTCAGTCCCTTCTCCTGGTCCATCTTCTTCTCCGGGTCACTCATCTGCCCCCACTCACCGGACTTCTACCTCCATATACAGAGTTCGCTAGTGATTGCCGGCTTGATGTCATCTTCTGGAATGTATGTGGTATCACCAGTTATGCTAAGCTCACTCAACTCAAGGCCTATGTTTTTCGTCATCATCCCAGTGTTATTTTTCTCCAGAAAGCATTTCCAGGATGGCCGCTCGCTGCTGGGCAAGCTCCTCCTCTCTCAGGTTATGTTCCATATGTTCATCTGGTAAGGAATGGTCTCCTGACTTACATACATAGCACCTTGCCACATCGCCTTCTCCGTACCTCCACTGATCCTGACATGACCTTTCAGCTATTTGAGGTTCTACCTGGGAATGGAGTACTACAACTATGTAATGCCTATTCTGCCCCAGCTAGACTCACTCTTGAGGCTCTTCCTTCTCCAATAGTGCGTGGTATGGTTTATATGGGAGATTTTAATGCTCGGCATTCTGATTTGGGTGATGGTTCTGGCTCTATTAGTCGTAATGGTGTTCGTCTCCTTTCATACATCCGCAAGCATCATCTGACACGCTGGGACACTGTCGGTGCCACTCATTACCGGGGAGGTACTCTGGATTACATCCTCTCGTCTGGCCTGATAGCATCTCAGGTCCTGTGCTCCTCCGTGCCAGACTTATTCTCTGATCACATCGGTCTTCGGTTTCATTATTCTCTAACTGCTGGGTCAAGTGCTTCAGCCACTCGTTTGCGTATTGCTGTGCCCCCTAAATATTGCCCGACTTACATCTTATTCATGGCCCATGTATTCCCTACATTTGACATATCATCAGCTGAACAGTTGTACTCTGATCTTGTATCTGCTACTCATGACTTTTATAGGCTATACATCTCCCGGCCACACCTCCAGCATCGCCATACTGCCCACTCCTGGACGCTGGATGCACGTATACAGGAGGCAAAGGAGGAGGCTGAATATGATGGCCTATTGTTTCAAGCCAACCCAACCCCTGACCTGCTCCATCGTTACCAGATGTCTAGGGACGCTTTAGTTGCCCTGCAGGAGTGTGCTCACACTGAGTCTTGGCAGTGGTTCACGGACAGCATCAACCAGCAAACAAGTGTGGCTTCTATGTGGCACCTCATCCGTCGGGTTGTTAAAAAGACACCGGCCACTGCTCGTCATCACACTCCCGCCGACTATGCCAAACAACTTGTCGATGCCTGATCAGAACAATCTACCTCAGCCAGTCTACCCATCCACATACAAGATGCACTCACTTCCCGTGCTGCTGTCCATCGGCTACGTCTAATGTCTGCTCTGTTGCAAGATGATGACGATGATGCAGAGGAGATAACTGAGGAGGAGTTGCGACATGCTTTCTCTCGGGGTAGAGCTTCTTCCCCTGGTGATGATGGTATTACTTATGCTGTGCTGCGCCTACTTCAACAAGTTCCTGGGAACCCTCTACTTCTACTGTACAATCTTTGTCTTCGTGATGGTTGTGTACCACGAGCCTGGACCAGCAGCACAATAATACCCATCCCTAAGCCCGGCACTGCGAAGTTCAGGCCTATTTCCCTGACTTCCTGTTTTTGTAAGGTTATGGAGAGAATCTTACTCAATCGTCTCATGTACAGACTGCAAGATCACCTTTCTCCATGGCTGTTTGGTTTCCTTCCCCAGCAGAGCACACACCACTGCCTAGTCGACCTGTACACTCGCCTTAACAGGGACAGTGTGGTGGCCTTCATTGACCTACGAAGTGCCTTCGATGTTGCTAATAGAGACGTCATTTTGGATCAACTGGTTGACTTTGGGATAAAGGGTAATCTATTACGGTGGATTCGGGGCTACCTGAGTAACAGGACCTCCCGTGTGTTTTTCAGTGGTGCGCTGAGTCCTTTGCGCAGTTTTCATCTTGGTGCGCCTCAAGAGGGTGTTCTCAGCCCATTGTTATTTAATATTCTGATGCATCGGCTGCTCACTTCTCTCCCTGATATACCTGGAAATACAATTACACGCTATGCTGATGATATCTGTGTTCATTCTACCTCACCAAGGGATCTCCAGCAGTTTCTTGACTCCTTCTCTGTGGCCTCCTCTCACTGTGGCATCTCCCAGATGTCTCCCCAGATAAGAGCAGAATATTCACCTGCCGCCTTCCTCAAGCTCAGCCAGTGTTCACCATTGGAGGGACTGTCATTCCCATGTGTTCCCAGTATCGCTACCTGGGCGCACCAGTCAATATTTGGCCAATTGTCCCTGCCAGACCTCAAGACCATCCCATTGTCCAGGACTTATTGGGTCGTCTCCAGCGCCGACTTACGCCACTTCAATGGCTCACTAACAACTCCTCGGGCATCTCCATCCCAGTAGCCAGGACTATCTATATTGCTTTTATTCGTTCAGTTGTTGATTACCTCTCCCCTGCTCTGATTCAACTTCCCAGGGCTACTCTTGAAACTTTAGAAAAATTTCAGAATAGAGCAATGAGAATAATTCTCGGTTGTCCAATGACGACCAGGATAGTGAACATGCAGCGTGAGTTGCGTCTTCCCCCATTAGTGGAGAGAATTTATTCTAATGTTACTTGCTTCACTGTCAAGTGCCTCCATTTCCCACATCTTTCACCCCATTACTCTCAGTCAGGACTTCTCTTAGACCAAACTACCCGGTCCCTCCCATACTGCCTGCTGGACATACTCTTATAAGGTGTGTTTCCTCTATGCTCCGTAGTCTTAATATAGATATAATGGTGGCCGACGTCCGCTCAGGACCCCCTCCGTGGATGCTACCAACACTTGATGTGAGCTTCACACCTACTTCCAAGTCGGAACTGCCTTCTCTACAGCGGCAGTTGGCTCTGGAACACATAGAAACAGTGACGTCCTCCATCACAGATCCATACTGCCTCTACACTGATGGCTCATTGCAAGTGGATGGTGCAGCAGGTTGTGCCGTTTTCTCACCTGACTTGGAGTCACCTCCAGGGGGCTGGGTTGGCCGTCGTCTCTGTAACCACTCTAGCTCAACATTGTGTGAACTGTATGCCATTCTGGATGCTGTTAGTCTTGTTTGTCAACGTGGAGTGAATGCTGCCATTTTTTGTGACTCCAGACCTGCCCTTCATTCTCTCTCTAGTGTTCAGCCCACACACTCTACTGTTGTTCAGCAGATTTTATCGTTTTTGTCCTTATTGCATCATCGTAACTTGACTGTCAAATTTTTATGGGTGCCATCCCATGTAGGTTTACGTCACAATGGTACAGTTGACAGACTCGCAAAGGAAGCCTGCCGTCTGCCTCCTCGTGGTGTTGGACGTCCTCTCTCCCTGACATGTTACCTCTCTAAAGTCCGCTCCACCGCTCTCCTCCTTGTACGGCGACGCAGGGATGCAGAGAGGCCCTTCAGCATCTCCATCACACATTATGAGTCTGTCTGCCATCACAAATATTCCTACCGTCGTCGAGGCCTCATGGTTCGGAGGCACAATGTAGTCTCTGCTCGTTTGAGGCTTGGCTACCGTCCACCGTGGCAGGTTGCTAGGATGCAGGGTAAGCCTCCCTTCACTGAGTGTCGCTTGTGTCGAGCGCCTCGTGCTAACACTATAGAGCACTATTGCCTGGCCTGCCCCACTGTCCGACACTTGCTGCCCCGGGGCCTGCCACTTGATGTGGTTTGTCGACACCTGCTGAACCACCAGGTTCTGGAGGAACTTCTGGTACGCCACCCTCGTTTTGGTGGATTTAAATAGGTCATAATGTAAATATTTGTCTGTATGCTTGTGCTCCATTCTGTTATGTTTTCGTGATGTGTGTGTGTGGTGTGTGTGTGTGTGTGTGCGTGTGTATGTGTGGTTGTAGTCATTGTATTCTCATGGGTCCTGCCTACCCGTATGTATTGTTGCCTGCCTGTTGATTGACGCTACGGCGCAATTATTTAAGAAAAAAAAAAAAAACTCCTCTTCTCTGCACCACCACCCACCAAGCCGTTTGTCTCCCCCCCCCCTCCCTCTTTCTCCGACCCGAATACTGAAGATGAATCTTTGCCGATTTGAAATGTTGTCTTGTATATGCACAGGAGCTCACGCAAGCGAAGCACTGTTGCCACGTTGGCCAAGCCAAGTGAGAGGGTGGTCCAGGGGGAAATCTTGGAGAGTGTATTGTACAGCTCCGACAGATCAAGGATCCACACTTCTTCCACCAGCTACTTGGTGTGGGCCTCAGCGGATCTGGTATCACTGACAGGTGGAGGGGGGGAGGGGAGAAATGTGGGCGGAGTTATATAGGGGGTAATGTTGGAGCGTTTACCACATATCGTTACCAATCCTGAAATTTGAATCCCGAACCACTTGTGATCATGGATGTGAACCACTCACTGGAAGGTGGTAGGAGGGGTTGGGTTGGGGAGAGGGTGTAAAGCTTCACCAGTGATCGAGTAGTAGTATTATAGATGGAGAGAATTATTGGATCAAGTAGCTAAACATTATAAACGAACAAAGCCGATTGTCGCCTTTATTATGTTTTCTTCTATAATCTAAGTCCAACTCTGATGCTATATTCCATAGGATATTATTTATTATTTGAAATGAATCCAGATTTTACGTAATACAATTCACATGACACCATTTTATTATGACTAATATATCAAGCCATGCACCACCTACTCAGTGTTGAAATAAATTTCAAGTTAATCCTTTATCGTTACCCTGTATCATTCACGACATTTTCTAAGAAACTTTTAGTGTGTAACTGGTTACCAAAGGATAATAGTTATATAGTGTAAGTTAATCTTAACTACCCAATAACCACTCCATCTGTTCTCCCCCACCCTGTCCTCCCTTATTCCATTCGCTGTTTCCTCTCCCTCCTTCCCAGCATTCCTTTACTCTCCATCTTACCACCACCACCACCACCACCATCATTCTGTGTGTTGTTGCATAATCTGTTAATGCGCAAACAAGACCAGAATAGAAATAAAAGTGATATTTGGTATGCAAATACAATCCTTTATATATGACGAATATATTTATTACCCTTATTTATTTATCTGAGGTCAACATCTAGGCCAGCCATTCAGACGCCAGTGTTAGTGAACCAATCACAAGATTTAGAGGATATTGTGTCAGCACTAATGTTATTACTAATTAAAACAGGGAAAAATTGAAATAAGACATTTATTGGTTATTGTTTACATGACTTGTCAGTTTAGGTGAAAACTCCACAAGTCCTCGTTACGAAGCCTTCCACACCCATAACCCAACTGGGACTGTAGGCATCACACTGTAAATTATGAACACGTTATATGTATAGTTGTTGTTATTAATTGGTATCATACAATTATAATAACTGTTAACTTAATATAACCTAAAGTTTTTACTTCGACCTCACGTTTGCATTAAGCATATGTAATGTTTTTTTTTTTATTATTATAATCACCTAGATATGTATTGCTTTAGGCCCTTAGCCACGATGAGATACAGTGTATACACTATTTATATATGGTACACTTCTATGAACACATTAAGGCTTGAAATACTGTAGATTACATATTTCATTTTCTTACTCATCAATTTGTTGCTAGTATCGTGTCCAGCCACCCTCCTTCTCAATGACAGCCTGCAGTCGCTCGGGCATTGAGGCACCATGCCTTCTCACTATATCGGGTTTTCCCCGAAAAATCTCCCACTGTGCTCTGGTGTGCCGTAACAACTCTGCTGTGGTTCTCTCTCGTTCCGGCTACCACGTGTTAACGATAGAACCCCATAGATTTTCTATGGGGTTCATATCACAGTTCTAACTAGGCCAATCTATCACCTGCAAATTATCATGAGCAGCAAACTTTTCTTGAATTATCCTGGCCATATGGATAGGGCATCGGTCGTGTATAGGACAGATGAGGGTGAGTAGTTGAAAAGAAATTAAATACAATTAGAATATCTGCTTCAGTATATTGCATTTGATCTATTGAATAAAGACACTGTCTATTGTTCATCCCCGTAGAGAGATACTGATTATTATCCTTTGGATATTAAGCAAAAAATAACGGAGCCGAGACAATCCCTTTTCTGTCTTCAGCTCTCCCTGTATTCTTTTCGCCCCTCATGCTGGCAGTCCCCCTCTTTATCACCTTTTCTCGCCGTAAAATAAATAAACTTATACCTATATCTTTCAAGTAACTGGCAACCTCACACAACCACCTCTCACCTGTCTTCTCTCTCTCACACTCCTCCTTCCTTCCTTGCCTTCTGTAGTATTCTTTATCTTTTCTTTCTCATATTTTTAACCTCCTCATTCGTTCTTTCAAAGTTTTAATATTAAGACATAGGCCTTTCTCCCTTATCACCTATAGTCCTTCAAATTTATGCAAGCGAAATGCTGCGGCTAGGATAATATGGTTAATACCGTTTTGGTTCTTTGTATTCTGTGGATTTACAAAACAACTAGAAATTCATTGTGAAGGATATGATAATAGTTATGTAGAACAAGTGTTGGCAGATACACATTCTTGACGGGATAATCCCAGCCACAGCATTTCGCCTTCTTAAAACAGAAGGACTACAGGTTTCATGCATTGCCATTTGCCAGTCTGTTGCTAGTCAGAATATTAACTCGTTAAACCATTTTGCAGGAAAGAGAAATATATATATATATTTTGTTTTAAGTTACTTATGGGCATTTTTTTTTTATCAAAATCTATATTTAGATATATTAACTTACTTTCACTTAGGTCCAGCATTACTGTGCAGAACTTGTGACACAATAAGGACCACAAGGACAGTAATGGTGGTCAACGTGATTCTCATTAATCTCTCTATATGCTACTGAAAACAATGTTTTATGCTCAACTACAGAATTATGTTCTCAGCATGATAATGATAGCCAAAGATATTGAAAACAATATAAACAACTACTACTGGACTACTATCCAACTAATTATCAAAGCCTACTCAACTATCCATGGTCAGTAGCTTAGGTACATATATTTACAAATACATACACATCCTAACATCATTACATTAGGATATATAAATATATAAATGTATTACCAAATATCTCCTCATTAAAAATTCTATGTATTCATAATTTAGAGTACTATATGCGTATATCTTCACGTATATAACCAGAAGAAATGTTCTTTGTGAATCTACACGCAGAGTGACAGGTAATGAATGGAAGAAAAATACGGTACCTCATTGTTTTCGCTTAAACATAGTTTAGCAATATTTGAAAGTAGTGAAAGCTTAGTTGATTCAACAGAAATAACTAATTTGAGTGTGAGTACAATAGAAAGTGTAAGTTCTCCCTTGAGTAAAAATATTCTTGCACTAGATTTAGACATAAAAGAAGAAAGAGTGACAACTAATACTCCTCCTCTTACTAGATCTACTTCATTAACTGATTTGCTTACTAGTTTTACTTCTAACATTTCACCAAGTAAAACCAGATCAGGACGTACTTACTCTATGGCTTTACATACTAACACATCATCACACACAATGGCAACTAACACTTCTGCTACTATTAATGTTCTTCCCCAAGCTCATACAGTGAAGGAATTCACTGGGGACGATGTTAACTATAATATCCATACATTTCTAAGGGTTTATGAAGATAATATGCTTCCTGCCGGAATTACAGATGACAAAGGGAAAATAAGGTTCGTACATGGTCATATTAAACCAGACTCAAATGCTAGCACATTACTGACTGCAACTGGTTTCACGGATCCAGATAACTTAAATAATTTTAAACAGTTTTGTGAAGACCTCATAGTGTTTTCGGTGGGGGGCAGTTTGGTGCTCCACTAGCATGGGTACACAGAATGGTTAGAAGGACAGTGAGTAATTGTGGAACAACTAATTCAAGTACGGCTCTAGTGTTAGCAGGTTCGACCATTAGCGATGCTAAACAACTCTTAAAATGGTCAGAGTGGTTGAACACACAAGGTAACATGAAAGCGGATAATGTATACCAGATCATTGAGTACATACAGTATGTGTTGCTTTTAACAGAGGAATCCAGACTTGAAGCTGCTAAAATAGAATATAAACCAAGTGACAGATTGGTCAAATATGCAGCAAAGGTTAGTCAAAAAGAACCTCTTAATGTACCTAGAGCCCTACCTGTAGCCGTGATCACTGACACAGACACTCACCACAGCACTTCACAGACACAACACACTACAAACTTCACACCTCAGAGTTCGAAGAAAAAACCTTATTGTAAAATCTGCAGAAAATATGGACACAGCCCAGATAAGTGTTACTTTAATAAGAATAATAACTCAAATGCCAAAAGTAAGGATAATAGTAATAAAGTAGCAAGTGAAAGTGACAACAAGCCCAGTAACAAGTATTGCATTATTCATAATAGTGTGACACATAACACAGATGAATGTAGAGTCACATTAATGCAAGAGACCAAATAAATAATAGACGTGCAAATACAGGTGACGATTTAAAAAAAAAAAACGCGAATTTAATCACGCCTAAACAAATAAATATACTTGTTGCTGCCTTGGGTAAAGTTGATGTACTATCACTTACTTGTAACATTGGGAATACAAATGTCTCGTTAGCTGTTGATACAGGAGCTTGTGTATCATTACTATCTGCAGTAACACTTAAACAGCTGTTAAAGGAAAACACACAGGAACGATGGTCTATTCAACCATCAGATTTAAGCTTAACTGCCTTATCTGGTAGTAAATTAATCATTAAAGGTATGGTCCAATTTCCTATTACACTTTCATTAAATAGTCAGAGACTAAAATGCACCTTCTACATTTGTGAAAACTTCAGTTTACCAACTGATAGATTATTAGGTTTAAAAGAACTGACAGATCACAACCTTGACATTGCAATATCCATCCAGTCAATTATCTTTCAGGGTCAAGTGTACCCATGTCAACCGCGGAGTCAGCAGTGCACAACTGTAGGCTCGGGGACAAGAGTCAGTGACTCACAGACTCGACTGGCAGGCAGTGTCAAAAGTACGGTAAATTTACCAAGTAAAGGGTTTGCTATCATAAAGGTGAAAGTGAAAGGTGACAATTATGTGGGAAATCAAACCATATCCTTAAGTGAAACTTGTAAAATAAATAATGTCGGTATGGAATCCATATTTTCTCTGGTACAAAAAGACAACTTCATTGAAGCTCTGATTTTTAACAAGGTTGATCAGGCAGTGAAAATAAAACCAGGTACAGTTGCCAAAAAAGGTTTTGCGACAAAAAATTAATTCAATGTGGCGAATCTGGTAGCTCCACCAGTAGTAAACACCTAAAGACATTATGAATGAAGCACCTTCATCCCCACTCTCTGTGTTTGTAGTGATACGATATGATTGGCTGATGAACTGAGTTGCGAGACAGTCATATCTGCCCTTACATCTTTCAATACTGGATTACTACTAATTATTACATTAGGTATGAATAATTACTATTGATACTCATATTTTGACAAGTTACAATACAGAATAAGAAAGTGAAAATATAATCATCATTTGTAAACAGTGATCCGAATAAAATAATTTGGCTGTGAGCAAGAAGGTGAGCCGGGGTGAGAGAAGTGAAGAAAGTTCTGTATCATCCTAACCGAAACCATTATAATATTGAGAGTTTTCGTTGCTTAAGTATATAATATATACTTTAATATTATTGTTGATCTTATTGTAGTACGTTCTAATCTATTTTACCCAGGTGTTATTAAAAAAAATATATATATATATATAGGCCTATACATCACTCTTGAGAATCATCAGTAACATGTTGGTTCGAGATGGTATAAAGAATTTCGAACTCCAGTTAGGTTAACACACTAAAAATGCCTGAATCCCAACAAAGGTGGCAAGGGAAGCTATAAGATGCACTTCTTGGAAAGTAAAAACCATAGAGTGAATATGAATACTAAATCAGCAGTTTGGTACAGTAACTCCCATTCATTCATAACATATTATGGTGTAGAGTAACAGTTCTCTTTGCACAGAAAGTAGGGTTGAGGACGATTCATTCACATGACTGGGGATATTTACTACTGGTGGAGTTGCCAGATTTCGCCACATTGAATTCATTTTTTGTCGCAAAACCTTTTTTGGCAACTGTACATACATGGGTGACTTCCTTGTGTTTCTTAAACCAATACAAATGGAAAAAGAATCTCCTCCCTTAGCCAACATACACACTGTTGATGAATTGCAACTTAGGCAAACTATTAATGAATTATATGAGCATGTACAAGTAAATGATTTTCCTTCACATCGCACACATCTTTTACACATTTTAGCAAATCACAGGTCGGCTATTGCCTTACCTGGTGAGCGGTTGGGGAAAACAACACTATAGTCTTTTTGAAATATACTGAGCGCTAAGGCGTTGGCCACTTCCGAGATTTACCTGACTGCTACGTTGCCAGATCTCGTCTGGACAATTATAGGATTAGATCCTCATTAAAAATGACAGCCAGCCCTCACTAACCCACCGTCTGTTCTCTCTCTCTCTCTCTCTCTCTCTCTCTCTCTCTCTCTGTTGCCTATATATCGCTTGCCGTTAACAACAAAACATAAAAGTAAATCTTTCCTTTTCTGTTGACACATTATGTTGTATTATAAATGCGACACTTTTCTGAAAGCATAACATAATTTTTCGTTTGTTTCGACTCTTTTTCCTCACCACCACTGCTCGTGATGGTGCAATGATAGGTCCTCTATTTGCTTTCTCTTCTAAAAAGTACATATTTACATTATAAAATTAGTTCTCTCTCTCGACTATGTAAAATATGATAGCGAGTAGCAGAGGTGAGCTTCATCTTGAGTGGCAGCCAGAGGAAAAGTGACGGTAGTGACATGAGTTGACAAGTGGAGCTTACACACTCATCCCTGCGTACACTTACCCCTAGGTGCACTGGCAACGTTGGAAGAATATTCTGCCCAGTGTTGTGATACATATATATATATTATCATTATTCATATGAGAAGCGAATGATACTTTCATATACCTACATGGCCTTAGTAGTGAAGTAAATGTATACGGAGTAATTTAGATTAATTTAGCATCAATAAATAGCTGATATGAGAGAGTGAGTGAAGTGTATTGGTGTGATTTGGCAACATTGCGGGAGGGAAAAACCTCCCAACAGCCAACGCCTCAGCGCTCAGTATATTTAAAAAAGACTATAGTTAAACATCACATATCATTAACAGACACAGATCCAGTATATATGAAAGCTTACAGATTACCTCATAGTCAGAGACAAATAATGAATAAAATGGTGGATGATATGTCAGCAGAAGGAATCATTGAACTTTCAAACAGTCCTTATAATAGCCCATTTTTCTTAGTTACTAAGAAAACAGGTGATTTCCGCCCTGTTATAGATTTTAGGAAGATAAATAAGAAAACTGTCAAGGATAGGTACCCATTACATGTACTTAAAGATATCCTCATGGAGATTGGGGAAAATAACAGAGTCTTTAGTAGTCTTGACCTAATTAGTGGTTATTGGCAAGTAGAATTAGATGATCAATCCAAACCTATTACTGCTTTTAGCACCCCTAATGGTCATTGGCAATTTGTCAGAATGCCCTTTGGATTATCCAATGCACCCCTAACTTTCCAAAGGATGATAAATACTATCTTCAGCGACATGACTCAAGATGTTGTTGCTTACTTAGATGACTTAATTATTGTCAGCCCTGATGTAAATTCACACCTACAAAAACTAGACAGAGTCTTACAACAACTACAGGATGTTGGATGAAAGGTTAAACTGTCAAAGTGTACATTCCTTAAAGCTGAAATAGAATTTTTGGGTCATAAAATAAATAGTAAAGGAATTCACACATTGGATTCCAAGATTAAAGCCGTAAAGGAATTCCCTCAACCTACTACAGTAAAGCAAATAAGGAGTTTCCTTGGATTATGTTCATACTATCTGTCATTCATAATGAATTTTGCTAAAATCGCCAGCCACTAACAAGACTCCTCAAGAAGAATATCGAATTTAATTAAGTGGTCACAGACAGAGCAAGATAGCTTTGATCAATTAAAACTTAAGCTCACAACTGTTCCAATTTTAAGTTATCCAAACTATAACCTCCCATTTTCTCTCTGTACTGACGCATCACAGGATGGTCTAGGAGCAGTGCTTATGCAACATTCCACTGAGGGTCGTTGCAAGGTTTGTGCATATGCCAGTCGTGTTGTGAATGATGCAGAGAAGAAATATAGTGTCACTCACTTGGAGGCTATGGCGGTTGTGTGGGCCTTAAAGACCTTCAGGGATATAATTCTAGGGTATCCTATCACCATATATACAGATCATCAACCTGTTTGTGGTCTCTTTCATGGTAAAAATTTGACAGGTCAGTTAGCTAGATGGTATCTGACTATCTCAGAATTTCAGCCTCCAATAAAATAACTTCCTGGGCGTTTCAATAGAGTTGCAGATGCTTTATCTCGCAATGTATCAGCTGCTGCTGTAATTCCCACTAGTAGTGAAGTAGACTTCAATGTGGAACTTGTTAAAACTGAACAAAAGAAAGACAAATTTTGGTCACAGGTCATTTATGCTTTGGTTTCAGGTGACGAGAGTAACCTACCAGAATTACCAATCCCACTAACACAGTTTGAGGTGGTAGATGACATTTTGTTCAGGAAGCTTGAGAAGCAAACTAACATTTCTTCACAGGTGGTAGTCCCTGATACACTAATTAACACTGTACTAACTCTAATGCATAACCATCCACAAGCCGGACATCCGGGAAGGGATCACTGTATAACAGAAACTAGACTTAAATATTATTGGTTCACTCTCCGTGCAGACGTGGAGAAACATATCAAGAATTGTGAATCATGTCATGCTCATAAAGGTAATACCATGGGTCCAGCCCCTATTTTAAATTACCCAATACCTGAACAACCATGGGATGTCGTTGGTATAGATATACTAAGCTTACCAATGAGTCATCAAGGCTCTAAATATTGTCTTGTATGTGTAGACCATTTCTCACGTTATGTGGTCATAACTCCTTTGTAGACAAAAACAGCAGAAGAGGTTGCACACAAGCTTGAAACAAATTTACTTTGCCAGTACACCACACCTAAGGTGATACTAACAGACAATGGCAAAGAATTTTCTAATAATTTGTTACGTAACATATGTGATCAATATCATATAAAACAAACTTTCAAAACAGCATATCATCCAGCTAGCAATGGTCTTACAGAAAGAGCAAATCGTAAGATACTGGAAGTCTTGCGACATGTAGCTAATCCTATGCAAGGTTCATGGGAAGACTAGATATCATTTACAGCCGCCTCTCTCAAGGGTTCCATAAATTCATCTGTGGGTAAGTCCCCGCATTATATCATATATGGAACAGATAAGCGACTTCCATATGACATAATTACTGGTCATTCTTTTCCAGCATATAATATGGATGATTACTCAATTAGACAACTACAGGTGTTTAATAACATCCATAAGGAAGTCCGGAAACATTTACAGGGTAGCAGGCATGAGATGATGATTAAACAACATGTTCAAGCTGTAAAAATAGATGTTGCTGTTGGGGAAAATGTCATGGTAAAAGCCCCAGATAGAGTGTCAAAACTAACTCCAAAGTTTGTAGGTCCATATGAAATAATAGATATAGCCCATGGAAATAAAATAAAGGTTAAAGATATAAATACAGGGAAGGTAGAAATAGTGCATGTCGATAGGTGTAAAAAGATTAAATTAAATGACACGCCTAGTGTGGGTTATTGTATAGCTAGTGTAGGGATCATTACTCACTTGCTATCAGCACTTTTCACAAGCACACACATGGGGAAAAACATTGTTCACATGCCTACCTGAGCGGCAGTGTGATTTAATTGTACACGCGATATGGCAACCCTTAATCACGTGATATCGCTTCCATAAGCAGTCGAGTAGTAGATAGCTAGCTAGGAGGACCTATCTCTCTTCTCCCGTGTAGTGCTTACTTACTTAATATATTCTATAAGTGATTCCCTGGATTTACCTTGCCTTACCTACAGCATAACTTGCATCTCCAGAGAGTCGCCCACATGGCGCAGTGAGTAACCAGCTGAGTACAGTAATACACTCAGCTACATAACGTGAGTAAGCCGGCTAGCTACCAAGACAGTGAATTACAGTGCTAATTTCTACCATACAGTGTTTTTAGGGATATCATTACTCTTTACAGTGTATTCCTAGTGCCTACAGTGACGTGTTCAGTGCATTACAGGACAGTGTTCATTCATTTCATGTATTCATATTGTGTGTGTGACGAGTCAGTGAGTGGGGACTTTCTTCCGCGTCTGGACAGTGGGAGAGCAGCGAGATATCGGCCGTATTGTTAAACTCCACCTTCGTGCGAGAGGGTTGCTGGTGGTGGGAGAGGGCCGTTTGTGTAGGAAAGCGTACCGTTAAAAATTTGCCACCCAGGAGAGAGTCGCTCGTGATTGAAATTTCGCGGGTCCGCTCATAGCTCCTCTTCGTTGTCCCCTTCGTGGAAGCACCTACCAGCACCTACCACCTCGTCACTTTTCACCGCTGTTAGTAAAGGTAATGACCGTTTTTGTTAATTTGATTTTACTTTTAAAGAGTTTTGAGGTTAAACTAACCTCTAGGTATAATTAAATAAGCCGATATTTACCTTCATTAGTCAAAAGAATGTCTACCAAAACAACCACATTGAGGCATTTGCCCCACAGTGTATTCAAAATTTGTATTATCCTATATTTATTAAGGTGGACCTATTATGAAGTGTTTTTTATGCTTATTTTTGTTATATAATGACAGAGCTCCAATAAAATTAGCTTAACACTATATAGTTACCGTATAGGAAGCCCTGATGTGATGATTAGTTTTGAGTACAATGGGCCAAGGCCTGGTGTGGTAAAATTATATAAATATTAACATTAATTTATAGCAGATTGTTAGAATATTAGGTCTAAAGTGATAAAATTCTACTGTCACAAATTGAAAAAGCATCAACTACAGAGAAGAAAACTATCAATCTTATTACAAAAAGTAGCAGCATTAATTATCTAAATTATTACCTATTTATTTACTTTATAAAGCGTGTGAGGCATATAAATTTGGCCATTAATTCATTAGAATAAGCCTATAATGAATAAAAAAAATATTTTGTTACCAAGTTAAGTATTACCACTAGTCTAACCTAAATGTATGCTTAAGATGACAGTACTGTATTGTTATTTATAATGTCCATTTTCCAGTTTTCTGAAAGATTGGATTGGCAACTGCAGTTATTCGCTGATTGGGATGACCAAGAACGTCTGGATGCAGAGATTAATGCCCTCACTGGTGCGAGACGTCGTCCTCGCAGAATTGTTACAGGTAATATAGTAGTACTTATAATGTGCTTCCAATTTATTAAATTATGTCTTCTTAAATAATATCTTGCTGTCAAACCATTGAAGGTTGCAATGACAGAATTAGTTTATCTTGGCTTGATGTCTAGCAAATTACAGATTGCTCAAAAACTTAATGATATTTGAATGTAAAGGCTGAATTTTAAGAGGAGGAACTCATTGATTGTTCAGCTTTCTTAACAACTGAAATACTGTAATGAACTTTACCTCACCTAACCATGACAAAAATATTTTGCAGATCGGATGAATCCCTTCACATCAATGAGCGATGATGAATTTGTGGATCGATTTCGGCTGAGAAAGGTTTCTGCAGTTACTCTTCTGGAAGAAGTTAGAAATGAGCTTCCTGCTGCAGCTGATTTGAGAGGTAAATTTTCAGTACACTAGTTTGTTACGCATATTAGCATACAGTATAGCATTTATTAAAGTAAATGCTAAATTTATTTTTTTTCGTCTAACCAACCATAATATCTGTGTTACAGTGTTATAATTATAATTATTATAATTAACCAGAATGAGCATATGCTAGTGGGGTATCATTACTGTATAGTACAGGGGTGTCAAACACGCGGCCCGTGGGCTTGCCACACATCTAAATGCGGCTCGCGGCACATTTTCTGCTCCAGATAGTCGGCCTGTCTCATGTTTATAACTTTACACGTAAATACAGGTGTAGATAACATTTACCTTTCTTTCTTTTTATTATTTTCATTATTATTATTATCATTAATTCATTATTATTATATTACTTCCTTAATATGTGGTATTGATCTGTTGATAATTATCTGGCCCGCGTACTGTATACTCTAATTAAATGTGGCCCGCTGGGGTAAATGAGTTTGACAACCCTGGTATAGTACACTGCTTTGTTTCTCAACAGGATGTCCAGTGCCACCTCACCTCCAGCTTCTGATTGCCATGAGATGTATGGCCACGGGCAGTCATCAGATGACCATAGGTGACTGCCATGATGTGTCCCAAACCACAGTCAGCCAGTGCCTGAAGATTGTCTCCAGAGCAATTGCCAGTAGGAGTAGACATTATATATTACCTCCTGTTGGTAATGACCTGCGACAAACAATTCAGCAATTTTACAACATTGCTAGGATGCCAGGTGTAGTAGGGGCAATAGATTGCACACATGTAGAAATTTTCTCGACCATCAGTTGAAAATTCAGAATTGTTTAGATGTAGGAAAAGATTCTTTTCATTAAATGTAGAGGCGGTGTGTGGTCCAGATCTCCGTTTCCACAGTGTTGTAGCACGCTGGCCTGGGAGTGTCCACGATAGTAGAATCTTTCATAATAGTAGGTTGTGTGCCGATTTAGAAGCTGGGTTGAATCCCAGGTATCACTTACTTGGTGTTAGTGGATATGCCCTTAAAACATACCTCCTTACTCCTGTGGCATCTCCGAGTGATGCTCATGAGGAAGCATATAATTTTTCTCATGCAGCAACCAGAAACACTGTGGAATGGGCATTTGGTGTTATTAAAAGGAGGTTTAGTTACTTAGGAAAGAAAATTAGAACAGGGTTAGAAACCACACAAGCAATCATTGTTGCTTCCTTTGTACTGCACAATATAGCAGTGCAAACAAGACTTGTTTTGCCTGAGGGGGAAGTGCAAGAAATCCCTAACAACCATGCCTTGCAAAATGTTGAATTGCAGGTACAGGGGCATAGAAACATGGCAGGGAGGTTGAAGCGACAATATATAATAAGGGAAAACTTTTAATATTTTTGACATGTAACAGTTTCCGATTCATTACTCTCATTTCTTTCCCATCGATATCCATCCCTTCCAGCATCCTCATCAGTGCCTCATGCATTACTTTACCTACTGTATAATAAAAAAATATATAAATCAAGTTTATTATTTTCTTAATGAGAGTGAGTAATTGTATAACACTACCATTTCAATCTCCTGTTGTATTATGTGGATGTTTAAAATATGCCTTCATGTCCAACTTTTTTCTGTCCAGACTTGTGGTCAAACTGTCCAAGACTCAAACATCTACACTAACCACCACACATCAACCTCCATCATTGAATTGTTCCACACTTGAGACAGCTTATAAAAAAAAAAAAAAAAAAAAAATGATAGGTTCGTTGACATGCCTTTCCCATTCCTGTCCAGTTTTAGGAGAAATAAACGTCATGTACTGAACAATATTTATTCATTTATTTATTTTTTGTGTTTGTAGCTGCCTATAGGGGAGAGAGTGGGAGTGAATGATGTGTATGAAATGTTTAGGAAACTAGTAATGAGGACAGCAGCAGAGGTAGTGGGATACTAGACACAGAAGAGGGGCAAGAAAGGGAGTGCTTGGTGGTCAGAAGAAGTGAAAGATGCAGTAGAGAAGAAAAGGAAGGCATATAGGAGAACATGTCGGAGGAAGTGGAAGAGAGAATATAATGTATGTAAGAGAAAAGTGAAGAGGATGGTGAGTGAGAGTAAAAGGAGAGTAGATGAGGAGTTTGGTAAGAAACAGTGAGAAGTTTAAAGAAAACAAAATATTATTCTGGAAGGAAGTAAAAAGAGAAGGAAAGTCTGGTAGCATAAGAATGAAGGGAGAGGACGGAGTTACTGTGAGTGGAAGTGAGGATGTAAAAACAGTGTGGAAGAGACATTTTGATTGTCTGATATATGAGGGGATGGGAGGGGAGAGCTATATATAGTTTATATATAAATAGGTAACCCCATCTCTGCTGCCTTTGCCTCAGCAATTTGCCTGGTGATAATGGGCTCCTCCTCAATCATTGACAGCAGCATATCCCTTTCCACTTGGGACATAGGACTCACCCTAGCTGCTGTCTCTATAATGGTGCCTTCCATGCTGAGGAGGAAATACGAAGATGAGCATTATTCCTATCTACCGTCTGCATATGCAATAGTAGAATTTTATCACTTTAGACCTAATATTCTAACAATCTGCTATAAAATAATGTTAATATTTATATAATTTCACCACACCAGGCCTTGGCCCATTGTACTCAAAACTAATCATCACATCAGGGCTTCCTATATGGTAACTATATAGTGTTAAGCTAATTTTATTGGAGCTCTGTCATTATATAACAAAAATAAGCATAAAAAACTCATCATAATAGGTCCACCTTAATAAATATAGGATAATAAAAATTTTGAATACACTGTGGGGCAAATGCCTCAATGCGGTTGTTTTGGTAGACATTCTTTTGACTAATGAAGGTAAATATCGGCTTATTTAATGATACCTAGAGGTTAGTTTAACCTCAAAACTCTTTAAAAGTAAAATAAAGTTAACAAAAACGGTCATTACCTTTACTAACAGCGGTGAAAAGTGACGAGGTGGTAGGTGCTGGTAGGTGCTTCCACGAAGGGGACAACGAAGATGAGCTATGAAAACTGGAATATGGACATTATAAATAACAATACAGTACTGTCATCTTAACCCTTTCGCTGCGTATTTGGATTTTTGGGTAATTCCTGAAAAGTGTCTTTTCTCCACAAAATTATGAAATTCATCCAATTACATTGTAATATACACTATACATAACTTTCATATGTCAGTTTTCCATAAATGATACTGAAATCATCATAAACATACTTCATGCAGAGAAATAACACCATATATATATAAAAAAAGGCAAAATTGCCAAATTTTTATAAAAAACAGTCATCTATAAACTGGGCCTGAATACACAATTGTTTACTGCATTTACCTTTTTATTGCATAGAATATCATCTACTGACCTTATACAACATAATAAATAATTGAATTTGTAAATCTGTTTCCATTATGCAAGGCTAATAGTGTCTTCAAAACATGGCCGCATAATCAGACGATAGGCCAATTCCTAAAACGAGTCATGTCTCCCACAAAAAATGGAATTCTTAATTCTAAATTATAATTTGTATTATTGAATTATTTGGTATTGCTTGTATTATATTGCACAACATATATTCCACAGATGACACCAATATCCTCATAAATTATATCACATATTGCAAGACTAGAAAAATAGCAAAAAAAATTACACTTATTGAAATATACTTTTTGGCACCTAAGAATATTTGTACTCAAGAGAATGCTACCTGACCTTTTTCATTACTGTTGTTCACCACATTTGCAATACTTTCTGTATTTTACAAGGGTGTGATACTCTTCAAAACATGGCTCCAAGCAAAGTGGTGGTTTATCCACACATTGCTCACAATAGAAAGCAGTTTGTTTACGCCTACATCTACCTTTACCCTTCTTGGAACATTTTGAAGGTAAAATGCTACACACCACACAGTTTGGAGGAGACTTTTTCTTTAGCTTACTGTTTTTAGGAAAGTGACGGCCCATCAGTCTTGCCTGTGTAGGGTCGCTACACCTGCGACCTCTTTTTGTTGAAGCTTTTCGACAATACCCAGTTACTAACCCATCAATCACTTGCTCTCTAAATTTTTTCTGACTCAGCTTCTTGGTGGGATTTTGTGTGTTATAGCATATACAAGCATTCACTAAAGCTACTTCAATGCAAAAGTGCCAAAGTCTTAGGTACCATTTCTTACACTTCCTGTCAAATGGGTACGTTGCACACAACTGGTCAAACTTATCAACCCCTCCCATATAGCTGTTATACATGACTTGAATATTGGGTTTCTTTACTTGTCTTACCCCTGTTTTTTATTTTACTTCAACATCAGAAACCCCAACATTACCCACAGTGGATATCATGTTCACCTTTCCTGTATCTTGCCAAGTACAACATATCATATTCTTTTCTTCATTCATCCAAACTACAGGAAGCTCACCTCTCTTCATTTTCAATGTTTTCATCTCAGAGGGCAAGCCCTTTCTATTTATTCTAACTGTTCCACATGCACCTAGTTGACTATCTCTGAGATCATCATATAGTTGCAGACTGGAATAAAAATTATCCATATATACTACATGACCCTTGTCAAGATCAGTTACAAGTTCCTTCACAACCCTGTGTCCTAAACCTATATCTTTACCTGCTGTCTCTTTACCTGTGTACACTTGAAATTTCATTAGAAATCCTGTCCTAGAATCACAAAGGGACCACACTTTGATACCCCACTTACTACTTGGTTTACTAGGCAAATACTGCTTGAAGAAGAGTCTACCTTTGAACTTTACCATACTTTCATCAATGCTAACCTCTTTGTGACTCTTGTAGGCAGCCATGTATGTATCTTGTACTTCATTTAGAATTTTTCTTATCTTGAAGAGTCTGTCATCTTTCTTATCCTCCTCATTGTTAGCAAAATGCATGAATGACCTAAGTAGCAGATACTGATCCCTTGTAAAAATGTGATTGAACCCAGGTGTCTTTGTTAGCTAAAAGGAATCTTGAAAGTATGAATTTAGTGTTGGCTTATGAACTAGTCCCATACCTATTTCTACTGCAACTAATGCCTTTATGTCTTTAGGTAGCACATCTCTCCAAAATCTAAACCTTGATCTTGCATGCTGGTTCTCAAGTGAATTTAATTCTTCTATCCTTTGCTTAGCATACCTGTTAGTTTCAGTAGCAACATGATCAAAAACCTTTTCTGGAAAAAATTTCATGAAACACTGGTTAGGGGTTAAGTCTTCAAAACCACTGATACTATGTTGACCAGTAAATGAGGGAATACTGTCTAATTCAGGGTGCCCCTGCTCACCAACATTTGATACCCTGTCCCATGTACAGAGTGAATCACGTAAAGTCTGTTGTACACGAGGTTTAGCAGTGCTAGTGCTTGGAATTGGTTCTGAGTCTGCATTATCATCATCTTCACTAACATCATCACTAATATATATCTCTTGACTAATATCTTCACTAATACTACCACCAAGACATCCATCAGCCTCCATTGATGATAAACTGTCATCCAATCCTTCATCTTCCCCTTCACTGTCTGATGGGTCCTCTAGTGCACGTAATATTTCAGCATCAGTCTTCAAGGGCCTTGGCCTCTTCTTAGTGTTCATTCTGTCTCTGGAAAAAATACAAAAAAATGTACAATCTAATCATAGTACAATACGAGAGGCTACTGTATACATTATAGAATAATATATATTTCATATAATATTTTTTGTATATAAGCAGCTGAGTCCTCACAGCTGATGTGTGGCACATACATACACACAAAATATACTGGTAATTGACACTTGTCTTTTCTAGGTCACAAGCTCACACATTATAATAATTAATGACAGGATAGCATAATATCATAGTAGAGTCAAGGAATGCTGAAAAATCACCATATAAAATAAGTAAATAACAGACATTCTAGTGGAAAAAACAATGATTCATGCATAGAGTTATACAGTATAGGGTAATTATTCACAGCATTATATACCGTAAATTATCACATATTTCTTATCCTACAACTTACATTCACCACTTAGATCACAATGTCATATTATTTTATACCAAAGATGTTTGTTTGGTAAACTAATACAGAAGCTAGCAATAAAAGTAAGAATAATTGTGTAACTCACCCGTGCACGCCGGCATGTGATGTAAACAGACGCTCCGATCAGCTGACTCCTCACAGCTGACTCCCCACAGCTGATTCGTGGGACACAAAAACTATTACTTAGTTTCCACACTTGTCTCTTTTAGCACATTCTAAGCCTACAAATTACTAGTAAATAATCACAGGATAAAGTGGAGTTCACAAAAGATTGAAAAATTATCATGAATATAGGATAAATAACAGACATTCCACTGGACACAGCAAAAATTCACACTACGCTGATATGTTTACTATATATTTTATCACACATTTATTACCTTTCTATTTATTTTCACCATTGACAGCACATATTAATTCATAGTCAATACGTACATATGGTAGAATGGGCATAAATCATCATGAAACCTGGCAAATATTGGAAGAATTGTCGAGCAACTTACCAGTGGCTGGTGGCGTCGTGGGAAAACACATGCCTGGTTGTAGTGCTGGTAGCTCTCACTAGATGGCAGTGAATCCTCACTGGGGTTGGTTTCAAGGTCGAGCTGGGATGCGTGCGTAACACAACTAGGGATTTTTTTTTTTTTATAACCGTGGAGTATCCCCGCCCTCCGCAATCAAATACAATGTTTTTCAGAGCGGGTACACCTGCTCTACGCAGCAAAAGGGTTAAGCATACATTTAGGTTAGACTAGTGGTAATACTTAACTTGGTAACAAAATATTTTTTTTATTCATTATAGGCTTATTCTAATGAATTAATGGCCAAATTTATATGCCTCACACGCTTTATAAAGTAAATAAATAGGTAATAATTTAGATAATTAATGCTGCTACTTTTTGTAATAAGATTGATAGTTTTCTTCTCTGTAGTTGATGCTTTTTCAATTTGTGACAGTAGAATTTTATCACTTTAGACCTAATATTCTAATAATCTGCTATAAATTAATGTTAATATTTATATAATTTTACCACACCAGGCCTTGGCCCATTGTACTCAAAACTAATCATCACATCAGGGTTTCCTATATGGTAACTATATAGTGTTAAGCTAATTTTATTGGAGCTCTGTCATTATATAACAAAAATAAGCATAAAAAAACTTTTCATAATAGGTCCACCTTAATAAATATAGGATAATAAAAATTTTGAATACACTGTGGGGCAAATGCCTCAATGCGGTTGTTTTGGTAGACATTCTTTTGACTAATGAAGGTAAATATCGGCTTATTTAATTATACCTAGAGGTTAGTTTAACCTCAAAACTCTTTAAAAGTAAATTAAATTAACAAAAATGGTCATTACCTTTACTAACAGCGGTGAAAAGTGATGAGGTGGTAAACTCAGGACACTCATGTAGCTGGCGAAATGTAAACAAACCAAGAAATTGACGATCTGGATGCGTATTGACAACTCTTTTTTAAATACAAGTATTACCAACTCTGGCGCGAAGGGCCCCAATGAAGGTGAAGAAGAGGAAGAGTTTAACGTTACGGGAAGGACCCTCTTCCAGAAGAGAACCCTTCGAGAGGTTCGTTCCCAGTGCGGGGAAGGTGGAGTTTTACAATCCTGCCTCGACCACAGCCTGGAGCACACTGTGTGAGCCAGTAAGTTGCAGTAACCACCCGCCAGGTCCCGCCTGGTCCCACCATTGCCTCAGTCCCACGCACGTCACCTCCACACCACACACCCATACACACGCACGAACACGCAGACACGCTGGCGCCTAGCACACACTCGCCACTGAGTAACTGTTCAGTTGCGCGCATTAATAGTTGTCTCGTGAGATTTCGAGGGGTCGACCCAATCTCCAAGGACAATTTATGCCACGAACAAGAAGTCAGCACTCTCCTGAGCCATCTGTAGACATGGCTAGTCCACCCTCGGACCTTGCAACCCTCTTGCAGTTCATGGAGCAACAACGACGCCAGGAGGAGCAACAACGACGTCAGGAAGACGACCAGAGACGGCAAGAGGAGGAGAAAAGACGACAGCAGGAAGCAGCAACGAGACAACAGGAATTCGCAGCACTGATTGCTGCATTGCAACCTCTCAACATACCTGCAACACCTGCTGCCTCAGTACAGAATTCACCATCACGGTCTACTGGTACAACATCGGTACAGACACCTAACAGCCACATTAAAGCCGTAATCTCACCCCCACCACTCCTACAACCTGACGCATCATACCAGGCATTTAGAGAGTGGAGGCGGCGGTGGCAAGATTATGCGGTAATGACAGACTTGGCAACTTTGCCTCTCAGTAAAATGCACATTCAACTCCGGGCCCGACTGAGTCCGGAAGTCATACACACACTCCACTATCGCTTACAGATACCGCAGGATGACACCCTACCGATTGAAGACGTGTTAATCACGCTGGACAAACACTTTAAAGCTCAAACAAACGAGGCTTTAAGGAGGAGAGAACTGTTCAGCTGCTGTTAACAGGTTGGAGAGTTATTTAACGACTTCTACGTACGAGTCAAGACCCTGGAGGAGGCAGTGGATATTTGTAAAGGAGGCAACTCAGACTGCGAGGAGATGCAGATAAAACAGGTGATACTGATGGGCGTGAATGATCAGGAATTAGTGCAAGAGCTAATTAGTATCATTCCCACGCAGGAACTAGATACAGTTGTGCAATATTGCTACACACATGAAGCTGCTAGGCACACCACCACTGCTATCACATCTCCAACAAAAACTGTTTGTGCTATTTCACAGTACAAAAAGGACAAGAAAACCAAACAGCAGTCACCTAAATCGTTGCAAAACCCTAACATGGCAGGGATATGCAACAATTGTGGTCGTTCTCATGGGAATGCTGACTGCCCAGCTGCTGATTGGACATGTAGCAACTGTGGCAAGAAGGGACACCGAGCAAGAGCTCCGAGGTGCCCTGCAAACAATGTAACATGCAACCAGTGTGGTAAACAGGGCCATTATGGCAAGTGTTGCCACTCCACCATGGAAGGGAACAAGTCAACAGTGCATACCACCAAGGATAAGATCAGCGGTGTGCGGCGAGTCAAGGACAGCATCCGTGAACCCTCAGAGACCACTCCATGCATCGTTGTCAAGGTTACGCATGACAGGGGAGCAGGGATCCTCAGCATGTTGCCAGACACAGGGGCCGACACAACGATCATGGGACCTGATCACCTGCACACCATCAGCCTGACATACGACGACCTACACACACCACAACAGAAACCGACATATGCCGCTGATGGATCCCCCATGCAGCCAGCTATAGGATCGGTACAGGTGCAGTTGGAAATTAAAGGGAGCATCACACATGAGTGGATAGATATCCACCCAGGTACCCCTATTCCACTACTGTCTTATAGGGCATGCAGGGAACTCGCGCTTATCCCTAAGCGGTTTCCCCACCCTATTACACAGGTGACTCACGCACGAATAAGGAGTGGACAGGGCGAGCAGACCAGGAATGTGGACGAGGCCGGAGGTACCCCTACAGTCAAGTCTGAAGCCGTTTCCTCCACCCCTACACTGTCAATTCAGTCGCTACCCTTCACTGCCAACACAACTCCTGCACAGGCCAGAGAGTACCTGCTGAAAGAGTATGCTGACGTGCTGATAAAGAAGGAAGACTTGAAGACATCACAGCTTCGGCCTATGCAAGGATTACCGATGCGCATACATCTGAGGGACAATGCAACACCATTTGTTATCCATACAGCAAGGCAGATCCCTCTGGCATATCAGGAGGCCGTCAAGCAGGAGCTACACAACATGAAGGCCCAGGGCATCATCGCGCCCGCAGGTGACACACCGTCACCATGGTGCCACACACTCGTTGCAGTGCCCAAACCTAATGGAGGCGTGCACATAACCACTGACCTCTCCAAACTCAACAGTCAGGTATCACGTCCCGCCCACCCTTCACCTACACCTTTTGCTGCCATCAGGAGTGTCAAGCCAGGAACCAACTTCTTCACAACCGTAGATGCCCTGCAAGGTTACTGGCAGTTAGAGTTAGCGGAGGAGGACCAGGACTTGACTACATTCATTACACCATACGGCCGCTATAAGTATCTAAGGGGTCCCATAGGCTTTGCAGCAACTGGAGACGACTTCTGCCGACGAGGAGATGCTGCTCTACAGGGTATTACCAACTGTGTTAAGGTGGTGGACGACGTTCTCATGTACGACGAGGAACTCCTGCCACACCTACAACGTGTCAACACAGTCCTTGCCAGATGTCGTGCCAGCGGTATCACACTCAACGCAGAGAAATTCATCCTTGCTGTACCTACTATCAAATTCTGCGGATTCGTGCTGTCATCTGAAGGTATCGCAGCAGATCCTGAGAAGATAAGAGCCATTACAGAATTTGCTACACCAGCCAACATAACTGACTTGAGGTCATTCATGGGCCTAGTCAATCAGCTGGCAGAATTTTCACCCGACATCTCGGCAGCAGCCCAGCCACTACGCCCCCTTATGAGTACAAGGCGTGTCTTTACATGGACGGCCGACCATGACACAGCCTTTCAACAGGTCAAGATGGCGTTGGCCAGCCCACCGGTACTGGCCACGTTTGACCCACAGTTGCCCACCATTATCCAGACAGACGCCTCCAGACTGAACGGTATCGGCTATGTCTTACTACAGGACCACGGAGGACACCTCAGGCTGGTCCAGTGTTGTTCACGCTTTCTCTCCGATGCAGAGACACGCTATGCCACGATCGAATTGGAAATGTTGGCAACAGTATGGGCAATGCATAAGTGTGGATATTACCTGAAGGGACTACACACCTTTGAACATGTGACAGACCACCGCCAACTCATACCCATTATCAACAGCTACACCTTAGATGCAGTAGAAAACCCGAGACTACAGCGCTTAAAGGAGAAGCTATCACCATTTATCTTTACAACTCAATGGCGGGCGGGAAAACAGCTATGCATTCCTGACGCATTGTCTCGTCACCCAGTCAGTTGCCCCACAAAAGATGATGATATGCTGGCAGATGATTCTGCAGAAGTTGCTGTTGCCATACGAGCTGTACACTCCCTCGTCGCAGTCGACAGCCAGTCTCCCACTACAGACATCCAGCTTGAGGAACTGCAACACACAGCACGTGCAGACAACACTTACGTCAGACTGCTGGAATGTGTACGTCACGGATTCCCAAGCCACCGATATGACCTTCACAACACCCTACTTGACTACTGGAAGATCCGTGATGAGCTAAACTGCGATGGTGACCTTGTACTGTACGGTCCACGCATCGTCGTACCAGCAGCATCCCGCAAGACAGTATTGCAATGCCTGCATGATAGCCATCGTGGAGCAGAGGCCACCAAGCGCCGAGCAAAGCAGACAGTGTTTTGGCCAGGGATAAACTCTGATATCACCAGTGCTGTCCAAGCCTGTGATGCATGCCAGACACTGCTTCCCAGCCAGCAGCAAGAGGAGTACCGTAACGACGATCAGCCAACATGACCGTACGAGTCAATATCCACTGACCACTTCCAAGTGGCGGGGAAAGAGTTCCTCGTTATCGTTGATCATCTGTCAGGATGGCCAATCGTTTTCTCATGTGGCAGTGACACAACTACTGCTGCTACCATCAACCAGTTCCGCAGCTACTTCAGTGACAACAGTGCCCCTGTCCGGCTACGTACCGACGGAGGACCTCAGTTCACAGCAAGGGCATTTCAAGACTTTCTACAGAGCTGGGGTGTGAGACACAGCATCACGTCACCTCATCACCCACAGGCTAATGGACATCCTGAAGCTGCTGTCAAAGCCGTGAAACACCTCATTCTCAAAACCGCACCTACAGGCAACATACGCAGTGAGGAGTTCCACCGAGGGCTGCTGGAGATAAGAAATTCACCAAACCACACAGGATGTTCCCCGGCACAGATATTGTATGGCCACCCACTTCGCACAGGTGTTCCTGCCCACCCAGTATCGTTCCTACAGGAATGGCAGCCCAACGAAGAGGAGTGCAAACACCGTGCCGCTCAACGAGACCAAGCAACGCAGTCCAGGTACAATAGGCGGGCCAAACAGCTGCCTGTCCTTCCACTTCATCAGACAGTCCGTGTTCAGCACCCAGGCAACCTCAGGTGGTTCAAAACAGGTACAGTGGAAGCACAGCCCAGGCCAAGACAGTATGTCGTCCACCTCACCAACGGCCGCACAGTCAAGCGCAACAGGGTACACCTACGCCCTGTTCCGGCCGCCGACAACTCAGACACCACCCTTCAACACAACAGAGCACAGGACCCTCCACACCTTCGACGATTGGAGCGTCTTCAACAGCGCAGAGGAACTTCATAAGCTCAAGACTCTGCTATGAGCTTAAAGGGGGGAGGGAGGTGTGGATTATTGTATAGCTAGTGTAGGGATCATTTCTCACTTGCTATCAGCACTTTTCACAAGCACACACATGGGGAAAAACATTGTTCACATGCCTACCTGAGCGGCAGTGTGATTTAATTGTACACGCGATATGGCAACCCTTAATCACGTGATATCGCTTCCATAAGCAGTCGAGTAGTAGATAGCTAGCTAGGAGGACCTATCTCTCTTCTCCGTGTAGTGCTTACTTACTTAATATATTCTATAAATGATTCCCTGGATTTACCTTGCCTTACCTACAGCATCACTTGCATCTCCAGAGAGTCGCCCACACCTAGCACACAAACAGACCAACCACAAGAAATAATACACTGCACTCCCACATCTAGTACCACAAATATATACAGACAAAAACTTAAGTCTGCAAACAAAACTAAATAATGACATTTATTTCAGATGGGGAACAAGACACTATTACTGTTTTTGCTGAGCTCAGCGCTTGTTACACTGGCCCAACAAAACACAGTTCCGGCCAAAGCACTAAAGCCTAGGTGCCTTGGTCGAACATAGAGGAAAGGTCTTGATTGTGGTAGATTTGGTTACAGTACAGCTGGAAATTCACTGATTACTAGATATGCCAGAAATAATTGACAACCTTGAACAGCATGTAACAGAATTACACCGACATATAGAAACTGTCACCACACAAGTAAATAATTTTTATAACAACGAGGAAATGAACACTAGATCTAACGTTACAACTAACCCACTTCTAAAATACTTCTACAATAATACTAGACCTATCAAACTGACTCTAAAATTACAGACAAATAGAGTAAATAGGTTAGTAAAACTAATTAACAATATGAAGCTTTCATTTCCAGAGAAACCACATGAAGTGCGGCAATCTGCCCATGCCCGTCGACAGAGTCGTGGTCTTTTTAACTTCATGGGACTCATGAGTAAACAACTGTTTGGCACAGCCATGGCAGATGACGTAACTGCCTTAGGTAAAAAAACTAGGAGAAGTAACAATAGCCCTCGGGAAACAGAATAGGATAGTCATCCAAACCTATGAGGCACTTCAAAACCTAAAACAGAAAACCCATGAAGTAATTGAAACAACTAACCAATTATCTTTGGTGGTAAACAAATTAGTTGGAATAATACCAGAAATTGAACAGGTCTAATTAATTAGTGAGTATATCGCAGCCATAGAGATAGCTGTACAGGAATTTACTGAGTTAATTGAAGTAATAATTAGTGACTTGGTAGGTGCTGGATTGGGTAGAGTAAATTCTATGTTGTTACCTCTATGACAGTTGCAGTCAGCAGTGGAAATAGCCATAAATAACTATAAGCTAACTCCCATATTTACTATTTCAGACGTGGAATATTATTATCCAATCATTTGATCAATCCTTACTGAATCAAATATATTAATTAATATTCCTTTTAAATCCCAGACGTCATTTAATATTTGGAAATTACGTCCTTTCCCAATTAAAGTAAATAATACATTGTTGGTTGTTGATAATTCACTTCAATACATTGTTGCATCAGAGGATTACACTGCAATTGACACCTTAGACGAAACTTCACTGGATGACTGTCTCACATCATACTTACATCTATATGTATGTCCTGCTTATATGTTTACTTTCAGCTTAGCAGAAAAAGCAAAATGTGAACTTTCATTCATTGTCCCTGAGTCCACTCTCCCAACTTCTTACTATACTTTCACAACTGTCAGTAATGCTACTTTCTACCATGAACACTTCGGAACTAACCCTTATTATTACTTTCAAAAGAGAACCAGTGTGACATTAATATGCAATGGTAAAGTCCAACAAATGTGGATGGATGGTTACTATATGGCCTCGGACCATTGTGAGATAAGGAATGAGAATTTCCTTAACTTACCAACACATCACCATAAAGCATTTGTGTCAACGCTTTCTACGGAGTTAGAGTCTATTAACCTTGTAGTAAATATCTCTTTAGATAAAATAACTGTTGTTTCAGACAAAGTAAAGTTTCTTAAATACTTAAATGACTCAAAGTTTACCTCCACACTAGATGATTTGTTACCAATGCATCTATCAAAAGAAGTTGTATTTCCTCTCCATATTATTCCTGCACTCACTTTAATTGTTTGTAGAATTGTCTTCAGCTGGTGTATACGTAAGGTGTATGCTAGGTACCGACAAGTGACCGAAGGTAATGAGGATACAAATGTATAGGTTAATTACACATTCTTACACATTTAGACAGGATGTATTTAATAAATATATATTGTACATGTAATAATCCTTATTCTCTGTAGAAATGATAATATAAAACTATCTACAGACTGCATGTATTACCAATAATATATATATATATATATATATATGTAATATTCCTTCGAGGGCGAAGGATGGTGGTGGCCGAGCATTGTACCGGTTATAACTACATATATCTACATATAATATATCTACATATACCTAGTGAGTAATATACCATGTACCTCACATGATCTCTCAAACTAGCTGACCTGACATAAACGGGTCCATGGGAACCAAGCTTCCTCAGCAATAAGTGACGTCACAAGTCACGGGGGGCAACACAGAGAGCTCTTCTTGTGCCCTCCTATACAGTAGTATGCTAGAGACACCCAATCGCTACACAGGGGTCTCATAGCCATGTCTCTCTTTAAAGTTAGCTACTAAGCCTAACTTAAACCTTTTGTGAAACTGTACTACCACTTGGGTTATTAATAATATCTTGTTAAACCAAGACAAGGTGTGCTAACTCTCCATACCATAATAATCACCTAACCTATTCTAAAAATATACTCCTAAGAGACAAAAGCCTGCCACGCTAAAACAACTACAACAACTGATTTGTGTAAGTGACGACCGCTCCACTAGCACACACCCATGATATTAACATTGATGTTATTGGCTTATCTGAAAGCAGATTTGACAGCACCATTGCCCCACTATATGGAATAAGTGGATACACGATGCATTGTAGTCATCATAACCGGCATGGAGGGGGTGTCGTCATGTATGTCTCAGATAGATACAACTCCGCTATTATTAAGGAAATGACAGTGTGTGAACCTTATTTTGAAGGTGTTTGTGTTGGTCTGCGCAGGGGGAGGGATAATATTTTTATGGCATCAGTTTACAGGCCCCCAAATAGTAATATAAATAATTTATTTCATAAACTTAAAGAAATCCTTGAATTTATTAATAATAATACTTTCAAGGCTGTATACCTGTTTGGTGACTGGAATATAAATTTATTGAACCAAGATGATGCACATGTTAATGAATTTATAATGCTGATGTATAGGTTTTCTCTGTTACCGGCAACCACGAAACCAACCAGAGCCATACGGGATACAGCCTCACTCATTGATCATATTTGGTCAAATCAAGCAGAAATGAACCACAGTAACACAATAATCTACACTGATATCTCTGACCATTTCCCCATACTATCTAAATTTCACTGTATAACTTCAAACGAGCCTTCCTCAAAATTTGTAAATAAAAGAATTTTTAATAATGTTAATGAAGTGCGGTTCGCTGAGGGTGTCTCGTTGGTTGACTGGAGTGATGTACTTGCTTCACAGTGTCCTGACCTTGCTTATAATATGTTTTTTGATACGTTTAACAAATTATTCCAGGAGAATTTTCCTCTTAAACGCATACAAGTCACTAATAAATCAGGAAAATATCCTTATATGACAGCTGGCTTAAGACAGAGTGTTAAAGAAAAACATCGCTTAGAGCGATTAGCAAATAAGTGGCCAATAACTTACAGGGAGACATACAGAGTCTACAGAAATACCTTAACAAAATCATTACGTGCAGCAAAAAATGAATATTTTAAAAATCAAGTTCTTAACAATCAGGGTAAAGCCCAAAAAACATGGAAAACTATAAATACTTTACTGGGTCGTCATCGCCAACCAAGTGACATTGATATCGGTGTGGATGAATCTGAAACTGCAAATACTTTTAATCACCATTTTCTCAATATTGTTGGGTGCTCTACTAGTGACACCAACACAGGATACAGACAGTACCTACAAAATCCTCCTAACTATTCTATGTTTCTATCACCTTGCCATAACTCGGAAATTACATCATACATAAACTCTCTTAAAACTAATGCTGCAGGCTATGATGATATCCCCTGTAACCTTTTGAAGTTAACTGCAGATTATATTACAGTCCCTCTAACTTATATAATTAACTTAAGTTTTCATAGCGGTAAATTTCCAGATAAATTAAAATATGCTAAAGCTATACCATTACACAAATCAGGTAGTAAAAATGATATGAATAACTATAGACTCGTTTCAATTCTACCGAGTTTTAGTAAAATTTTTGAAAAAGCCATACGTACACGACTAGTTTACTATTTGGAAAACAATAATTTACTGTCCACTTGCCAATATGGATTTAGGGAAAAAAGGTCAACCGAAACTGCTCTCTTAAATGTTGTCTCTAATATATACATAAATTTGGATAAAAAATTGTATGTAGCTGGTGTATTTTTGGACATTGCCAAGGCTTTTGACTCTCTGAACCATGCCATCTTGCTTGATAAACTTCCTTATTTTGGGATCAGGGGAACCCCACTTAAATTATTTAGGAGTTATTTATTGAATAGACAGCAGTGTGTTTACTGTAGTAACAAGTATTCTGATTTCGAAGTGATAAAAAATGGTGTTCCTCAGGGTTCTGTTTTGGGTCCAATACTGTTTTTAATTTATATTAATGATCTACCTAACATTAGTAACAATATAACCTTCACACTTTTTGCCGATGACACTAATTTTATAGCTACAGACAGAAATTTAGAATCCTTAAACAGTAAATTGAACATTGAATTGCATAGTATAAATAAGTGGATTACAGTCAATAAATTAAAGCTTAATGTCAAGATAACACACTTATTAGTATTCCAAAACAGATCCCTGAGTATTGATCTACCGCCTATATATCTGGATGGAGTGGTGGTTGATCGTGTTCAGTCAACAACATTTTTAGGTGTGGTACTTGATAAACACATAAACTGGAAGCAGCATATCAGTGGGCTCTGTGTAAAGGTGTCAAAAATATGTGGTATTTTACATCGTATTCGTGATAAATTAACAACTGAAACCTTGATATTAATTTATTATACTTTATGTTATTCCAAACTCATTTATTGTGTCTCAGTGTGGGGTTGTACCTGGCCCTCGTTTCTTAATGATGTCTCCAAGGTTCAGAAGGCTGTTCTAAGGGTTATTACATACAAGGCAAAGTTTGATTCTACAGAATATATCTTTAAATCTTTAAAATTAATGAATTTTCACTCAGTGCATAAATATTTTGTAATACTCAGCATTTTTCGTTTGATTAGGAGTAACTTTAATAATGAATTATTTAAATTACAAAATCACAATATAAATACCAGAAGAAATCAATTAAATTTATTATGCCCTGCTTATAGAACAACATTATTCTATAATTGTATTTTGTGCATTGGCCCAAACATGTGGAATTCCCTACCATTTGATTTGAAAATGTGTTTGCAGTCAAGCTCTGTAGATAGCTTCAAGTTCAAATTGAAGAAATATATATTAAGTCTGCAAAATCTTTAGGCTATCTACAAAATTTTGCTATCTCAAATATAGGTGATGTTTTGGATGTTGTATTGTTGCCCGGTATTACATTGAAATGTATCATACTATTTTGTAGTTTCTTTTCTTTTTTTTCTTTTTTTCTTTTTTCTTTTTACTTTTGTTTCTGTGCTGTTTTCTTGATGTGATTGTGTGTTTTATTTGTTTTATATTACTAATTTTGCAGTTACATTTTTGGGGTATATATTGTTTCTTAGTGGTGATATTGTTCTGTTTTAGTGGTGTGTTTGAGTGTTGCTTGGTTTTATATTAAGTTTACTAATTTTGTTGATCCATTATTCTAAATGTTTATTACTGTTTTATTTTTGCTACTTTACTGTACTCAATTTTAAAATATTATGTTTCTGGGTGGTGATATTATACTGTATTTGTATGTTTTTATTGTTGCATACCTGATATTGTAATAAATGAATGTGCAGGTACTGTGTATCTTACTAATTTGTTAGTGATATTGTCTTTGTTGATGGTGATATTTTCCTGAGTTGTGTATTCTTTGTTGCCTGTTAATACTATGACATAACCTTTATGTATATATTGTCTGGACAAGCTGTAAACTAAGTTTATTATCTAGATCTGCTAATGAGATTCGTCTCGGCAGACCTTACCATGCGTTTTATATACATTATTATAATCCAATTTTTTGTAAATACTATGGCAATAAATATTTGAACTTGAACTTGAACTTGAACACACACTAACACACACTGCATCCCCTACATACTTCCACCACTACACACACACACACACACACACACCCTCACACACTGCATCCCCTACATACTTCTACCACACACACACACACACACACACACACACACACACACTGCAGCCCCTACATACTTCCACGACTACACACACACACACACACACACACACACACACACACGCTGTATCCCCTACATACTTCCACCACTACACACACACACACACACACACACACACACACACACACACACTGTATCCCCTACATACTTCCACCAATACACACACACACACACACACACACACACACTGCATCCCCTACATACCTCCACCACTACACACACACACACACACACACACACACACACTGCATCCCCTACATACTTCCACCACTACACACACACACACACACACACACACTGCATCCCCTACATACTTCCACCACTACACACACACACACACACTACATCCCCTCCATACTTCCACCACTACACACACACACACACACACACACACTGCAACCCCTACATACTTCCACCTCTACACACACACACACACACACTGCATCCCCTACATACTTCCACCAATACACACACAAATACACACACACACTGTATCCCCTACATACTTCCACCACTACACACACACACACACACACCTGTGGTTCCTGTGGTGTTGGTTTCAGGTAGCAGTTGCCACCCGTGGCCACGCTGATGCGCCGCCACTAATACAGCCCATCTGCTCGTCTCTGTGCCAGCTGGTCTATGATGCTGTTGCTGGCAGCGCTGAGGTGGTAGTGCGGCAGCTTGGGTTGATCAGGTATTGTTCGTAGAAATTTATCTAGCTGGTTTTTGAAGCCATCCAAATGTTCTGTTGACTCACGTAGGTACCTGGGCAGTGCATTGAAGATGAGTGGGGCTCTTACAGAGAAGGCGTTTTCTTTGAGTGTCTTGATTCTTGCATTTGCTCTGGGGTAAATCCTTTCAATATGGCAGAGCCGACCACGTCGCTGGTGGATGCTAAACCGTATATTCAAGTTGTTTATGGATTTTCCAGTCAATATTTTGTATATGTATAATATAGCGTATCTTTCTCTACGCCTTTCTAGTGAATACATATCAAGTTCACGTAACCTTGCCCAATAGTCAAGATGTCGGAGGTTAGATATTCTACTGGTGAACGATCGTTGTACTGCTTCAAGTGACTGTTTTTCTCCTGCTCTCCACGGACTCCATAGCTGACAGCAGTACTCCAACAATGGTATCACAAGTGATTTGTATAATGTCAGCATAGGGTGCATCTCACGTGTCCGGAAGACGCGGAGGATCCAGCCAGCCTGACTTCGTGCCTTCTTTACCACTTGATGTATATGTTGGGTAAAGTTTCCATCACTACTGAGAGTAATTCCTAGGTCTCTTATATGCTCCTTGGTGTCGATATGGGAACTGTCTGGTGCTGTATACATGTGTGCATTGTAGTTCATTTCTCCTAAAGTATAATGTATATGCTCAAATTTGTTGTTGTTGAAAGACATGTTGTTATGCTCTGCCCATGAGTAAAGTGATGCCAAATCAGTTTGTAATTGTTCGGCATCAAATAATGAGGAAACTTCCTTTAAAACCCTTGTGTCATCGGCAAAGGAAGCTACAGACGAATGCAAGACATGTCTGTTGATGTCAGAGATGTGTATCAGGAAGAGCAGGGGTCCAAGCACTGATCCCTGTGGCACCCCGCTGATAACTCCCGATGGCTGAGAGACTGCACCACCAGCCACTACGCACTGCTCTCTGCCAGTGAGAAAAGCGTACAACCATAGTCCGAGCTTTCCAGTAATGCCCATCTGTCTTGTTTTGTGTAGCAAAATGCCGTGATCCACCTTGTCGAAAGCTTTCGCAAAATCAAGGTAGACCACATCAACACTTTTATTATATTCCAGTTTTTCTAAAATTGTTTCATAATGGGCGAGTAATTGTGAGAGGCATGAACGTCCAGTACGAAAACCATGCTGACCCTGGTTCATTCTGTTGTTTTGTTCGAGGTATGTAGCCATGTTTTTAACCATTATCCTCTCCAATATTTTAATAATGTGGGAGGTTAAGGCAACTGGTCGATAATTTTTAGCTTCAGCTCTCGAGCCTCCTTTGTGAATTGGTGTGATGTTAGCATTTTTTAATTGTTTTGGTATTATACTAGAATCTAAGGAGTTTCTGTAAAAAATAAGCAAAGGAGCACTCAATTCCTTAGCACAATTTTTGAGGAGTATAGCAGGGAAATAATCCGGGCCAGCTGCCGAATTAGTAGCCACCTCTTTAGTTGCTTCTTCTATGTCGTATCTGCTAAGGCTTATGTCTGTTAGGTTTGATGTGCAGTCTGTGTTTTGACAGAAAAAGTCGACAGGCAAGTTGATTATTTTGTCTATCACAGGGTTGCTGAAGACCCTTTTGTACTGAAGCAGTAGTGCTTCAACGATCTCTTGGGGTTCGTTTATGGTTCGACCATCTGAGTCAGTCAGTGGGCCAACACTCGCTCTCAATACTGATTTGTTAGCAGCATATTTATAGAAGTATTTTGGATTTGTTTTAATGCATGACACAGCATTTGTTTCTTTTCGGTCGTTTTCTAATTCTACTGATCTTTTTAGTTTTTCTTCTATACTGATAATTTTGTTTTCGGTTTTTGTCCGTATTTCAGTGTTGATAGTATTCCTGAGTTTCTTTCTTAGTTTTGTTCTCTTACGCATAAGAACTTTTCGGTCTCTTGGTATGTTACCATTATAAGGAAGAGTCTTTTTAGACGGCCTCCTCAGCGGAACATATTTTTCTGATATTTCTAAGCATATCGTCATCAGTATGTCATATTGGGCCTCGGGATCGCAGTCCTTCATGCGTCGTTCCCAATCAATTTCACCGAGGTCTCTCTTTAGACTTTCCCAGCAGACTGACTCACTGAGAAAGTTCAGTCGGCTGAAATTTGGTGTCTGTTGTGCTGCACAGGGAATTCGAGTTTGCACATTTGTAGTTAAGTTGGTCGTCAAGGTTATAATGTTATGATCTGAAAAAATTGTGCTATTTACAGTAATATTATGTAGAACGTCATCATGGTTTGTCATTACAATATCTAGTATATTGTGACCTCTTGTAGGAGTGTTTATAACTTGATTTAAACAGAGCTCCTCAGCAAACTGCAGCAGAGCCTCTGCTTGAGTCCGCATGTCTCCCGCTCCCCCATAAACACTTTCCAGCTCCCAGTCTATGAGCGGGAAGTTTAAGTCACCAGTGAGCATAATTGTAGGCATAGGTGATGGTAGTGAGCTAATTACTTCTCTAATCTTTGTTAGCTGTTTGTTAAACTTATTTGTTGGGCATGCTGGTGGCCTGTATATGTTTATATAAACCCAGTCAATATCTTTAATATATAATACTTGGCATTCTGTGAACAAGTTTGATTCTGAGAAGAGCAATTTTGTCTTAGCTGCTAAGTGGTTCGCCACGTAGGTGATGACTCCGCCTTTTTTCTTTTGTTTAGGTCGATCTGTTCTGTATGGTACAAAGTTTGGTATTTCTATTTCAGCTTCTCGAATGTCCTCTGTTAGGTGTGTTTCTGTTAGAGAGATTATAAAGGCATTTTCAGTTTGTGCCATTTCTGTGAGTAATTTTATTTTGCCTTTGAATTTGTATGGTAACAGGCCAGCAATATTTAGGGTAATTATTTTATAAAGGTTGTTGGCATTGCTGCCACCTGCTGTTGATGGTATCCTTGTAGTGGGTACGCGGGAGCTCCCTGCCACGGTATTGTTTTCAGCATATGTAATATTTGTTGCTGTACTTGTTGCATTTGCTGCATTTGTTGAAGTAAAAAAGTCTCTGTAGTACTAGTTTGTTGTTTTTCTGTCTGATGAGGGGGTCCATTTGACCATGCATTGTGTGGTTGATGGTTTGGTAATGGTATGGTTGGTCGGGTGGGTAGTTGTTTGGTGGGGGCTGCTTGTTGTCTTGTTTGTTGTTCGGTAGTCGTTTCATCAGATGTATAACGGCGAGTGCCCTTCAAATGTAGTCTTTTACATTCCATATTGAAGCATTCCCGTTTTCTTTCTGACCCATAGCATATTGATGGATGTAAAAAAGTGCAATTGTTACCCTTTTTACACCCTCTTACTGGGTCACAA